>RCUC01128805.1:0-19966 GCA_003697995.1 Taxidea taxus jeffersonii | reverse complement strand
AGGCAAACTATTGTAATAATCTTCCAAGTATTTTTCCCATTGGATACCTCTCAAATATATTCTCTGGTGACTGATGGTTTGTATAGGAGAGGAAATATAGGCAGATGATTGAAAAAACCAAAAACATGAGGATTATCAGGAGGGTTTCCATAACTTTATGAGTGGAGAAGTGCACTATTCTAATATAAAGCAGGGCTTTATATATGTGCAGTGGATTCCTGTATCAAATCTTATTCTCTAGCCTCATATTACCAATGTGAACAGAAGATATGCACATATCTCAAATTTCAATAAAGTGTCTCTGATTGCATTTCTCCCCCTTATGACATATATTAAAAACATTTTTTCCCAAGACTTTGCTCTTCAGTCTGGCATGCTCACTGTACATGGGCAGCTGCTTATGTATATATACTACAACAATTTTTTAATACCTTTCTGTTGCTTTTCTTTTATGATGTCTGTTGTGGTGGCTGTTTTAGATTATAAGTGCCTAGCATAAAGAAGGTGAATTGCTGAAACAAGGTGGTGCATGTTAGAAATTAATAAATTTATTTTAATTATGATAATGTCCTATTAATATTTATTAAGGCAATTTCTAAGGAAAGTGAACAATAATCTTCAAATAGTAGAAGGTTCTTGGTGAGGAAGATTGAATAAAAAACTAACCAAGTATCTTCTAACTGTTAATTGTTACATTAATATTCTCTTCTTTTTTGGGGGGGGCAATGGGTGAGTTCATCAATACCTTTGCTGTTTTTTTTTTTCCTCTTGAGGATCTTTACATTTTACCAAGTAAAATTGGTACCTGGCTTCTCTTGATTCAGACTTCTTGTAGAAATACAATAATTCTACACTGTCTTTATCTGACTTGGAGAAGAAGGATTGCTTTATTCATAGAAAATGCTTACTATAGTAAAAACATAAAAGAAGGAACAATTATCTTTAGATGTGGAAATAAATGATCTGTGTTGTATATCATGAATGCAATGGTACATGATTGTAATCATACTTTGTCTTTTGAAGGTATAAAGGATCTCTGTTCTCCAATGATAACCCTCTACTTTGGTGTGATCCATTTCAATTTAAAATTTGTATCAAATATGCATTCAATTATTTAGATTTCAATACAACTTAATAAGTATTCTTATTAACATTCTCTATCGTGAACCCTTCAATTTTACTTCTGTGCTAAACCAGGCTTGCTGAGATGATTACATTAATAATACATCTCTATCCAAAATTGAAGTGCCGAGTAGAGAACATGCTAATGGATTTCATTGATTTCAACTTGGAAATGGGTGCAGGCAATCAGAAAGCAGGTGCAAACCTGACTAGCAGTGAACTACTGGGAGAATATTGAGCCAGGATCAGTGGCAAGATTCATAGCAGTGATTTGAGTTAGAAAAATGTTAAACATAATGAAGTTAAAGCAATTAAAGCCTTCTGAGAGAAATGTGAATGCTTCATTATGCTTTTCAGATGGTGGCTTTGAGTGATAAGAGATCTAAATTTTGTCTTCGTAATTTTATTAGTTTTCTTCTATTTTTTTCCCCCCTGGAGTTAGCTGCATCTGGATTCATTCTTATTTTAGTTTTCTAAAAACTTCAAAGATGTGGTTAAGGACACAGCTCGAAACATTCAAACATCATACTTACTACTCCCATGCTCTTTTCTTTAAAATTAATTTGGATTTGATTTCAACATTTGTAAAAGTGCTGTCTCATTAAGGCTAATTCTGTACTTTCGTATGGACTCCTTTGTATTTATTCCTTTAGTTTGGACCCTCAAAATTTGAAAAGAATAGATGTTACTGTCCATAAAAAGTGATTTAAGAGTTAGTTGGAGCTAAGTTTCTTAAAATGCAGGACGGAAATAGTAGTTATACTCCTAAGTTCTCTTTTGTTTTCCTCCCTCTTAGGTTATGTTCTTCTGAAGCATGCCCCTTCTGCTTGATAGGCACACTTTCAGACACTGTACTTCGGTGTGGTTTTGCACAGGTAATAATTGATATGATTATCATTCGAAACCCTCAATAACATAGAAACTGACTCATTCCCTGGAAATTTAAGAGGTTCATTTGGTTTCTTCAAACAGCTTATGATAGGTGACGGAAGGAATAGGTAATAAGCATTAGGCCTGTGTGTTCTATCCTGGAAATACCGCCTATGACTAAGGGGCTGCTCTTTTGGGCATGGTCTTCGTAATCTGGAGCACATGCTGAGAATTCAGGCTGTCTGAGAATTAATCCCTGCTCCCCCTACCTGCTGGCTCTGTGACTTCGTGTCTCACTTAAGAAATGGATCTAATGCTGATTCCTACCTATAGAGCTGTTGTGAGAATTAAATGAGTCAATTCACTTAAATCTGTCGGAGCAATGCTTGGCACATGGTAAGTATATTATAAATGTGAACATGTGTAGTAGTAGTTGTTGCTGCTGGTACTGCTGTGTTATTATACTAATAGTAATGATAATTATTATTACAAAATCCTTGTATCTCCTTCCCCAAAAGTGGCCTGATAGCAAGTGCTGTTCTGTCCTGACACTTTCCACTGTCATTCATTCCACCTAACTTTCTTTTTCATTCTTGCTGATAAGTACTACATCTAGATTTCTTTTCATTCCTGAGAAATCTGAATTTGACACAGTCTACCAGATCCTTATGAGTGGATGTTGATAATGCCAGGTAGTGTGTTTTATTCGCTTTATTGCATGAGAAGACTGCTCTTGTTTTGAGCAAGGACCAAATCTACTCCAGTGACTGCTTGTTAATCTGGGAATGTTGGAAGAATGTAAAAAAGAATAATTGGGTTGCATAGAGGATTCTCACTCTGAGGCTGTCTTCCTAAATCTTCTCAGCTATTACTTTACTGGTATAATTTTAACTTCTGATGCTTTTTTATGTATCTAAAGAATAGGAGAGATCTTTCTGATTGCTCATGCCACTTAAAGTGTATGTGGTTTTAATCAGGTAACTAAACCTCTCTAAGGCTGTTTTCTAATCTAAAATAAGGATAAAAATAGTATCTACTTTGTAGGATTGTGGCTAGGATTTACTGTTTCAGTGAATATGATGTCCCTAATACATTATGTGATCCCAATAAGTTTTGTTCATCTTTATTAACCCAGAAAGAAACATCCCTCATAGTAAGATTCCTTTTTAAAGAAAAAAAAGATTTTATTTTTATATATTTGACAGACAGAGATCACAAGTGGACAGAGAGGCAGGCAGAGAGGGTGGGAGGAAGCAAGCTCCCTGCTGAGCAGAGAGTCCGATGTGGGGCTCCATCCCAGGACCCTGGGATCATGACCTGAGCCGAAGGCAGAGGCTTTAACTCACTGAGCCACCCAGGCGCCCTTCATAGTTAGATTTTTGGCAAGGTTCTGACAAGTCCTTCAGGCTACAGCTCTGCTTTTGATTGTAGCGGTTGGTGAAGGGGCATTAGAACAGCACATGGGAAATCCACTGAGACCAGCGCAGGCTGACATGGGTGCACAGCCTATATTTTGTGGACTACACTTTCTTCTCTTCTGCCACCCATCCATGGTTGAAAATAGTCCAGGGGTGCTTGGGTGGCTCAGTGGGTTAAAGCCTCTGCCTTCGGCTCAGGTCATGATCCCAGGGTCCTGGGATCGAGCCCCACATTGGGCTCTCTGCTCAGCAGGGAGCTTGCTTCCCTTCCTCTCTCTGTGCCTGCCTCTGCCTACTTGTGATCTCTGTCTGTTAAATAAAAAAAATAAAATCTTAAAAAAAAAAAAAGAAAATAGTCCAGATCCCTTCTGGTTTTTTTACCCTTGGTGAAGAGTATTAATTTGTTAATCTATCCGACTGTAAACATTGGTCTTGGGGAGCCAGTGCTCAATCTTGGCTTTCTTCGGAAATGGGTAGTAATATTTTAATATGTAATAACTAGAGCAAGAAAAATGTGAAGAATAATAAGAAATGAAGAATTTTAAAATGTAAGCATGAGACATGGTTGCCACTATTTATCCCTGTCCCACAACAAAAAAGAGTAGAGAAGTAGATTCTCGCAGATCCTCATTCTTGATTAATGTCTAGTGAAAGCCTAAAGCTATCCTGGTAAAACTTTGATATGGTTCTCCTCCCACTGAAAACTAAATAAAAATGTTTCCCTGTGTTAAAACTTTCACTATAGCAAGGGCAAACCCCAAAATTCAGCCACTAGTTCATCATACTCAAATTATTCCCTGGGGAATTCTGTCTTTTGTATTGGAAAGTTCTTAGTGTCATTAATAAACATCTGAAGAAACCCTGTATCATTGTTACTTAATTCACTTGATCGTAATGTTCATTGGAGAGTTTGTGAGGTGTACAAGACTGGTGAGATTATCAGTGGTTAAACTGCCAATACACATTCTGTGACTTGTAATTATATAATAATTTCTCCAATTATTCATTTTAATTTCTAAAGGCAAGGGTCACAAGAACACATTTTCCTTGAATGAATAAGCACTAGGGAAATCATTTGAGGCCACTGCCTTAAACAGTAATTGTCCATTTTTTCTACTAGTGCAGAGAACCTAAGTAGTTCTGGGAAATAATGGTTTCATTTGGTGATGGATATCTGAAGAAAAAGAAAAGCCTTGCAAAGAGTTGCCACATATTTCTTTGGCTACATTTAGGAAAGAGATGCAACTGGGTCAGCTATGGATACATATACCCTTCAAAATTATTGTTTCTCTTTTTTCACTTAGATACTTGTAGACATATTCTTAATTTTTTAATACCACAGCAGATTAAATTGGTGAGAATACCTTAGTAAATCTATTAGAAAGGAGATTTATTACATGACCATATACATATTTATAATATTACTCTTCTTGCTGTGAGTGTGTGTATGTGTGTATATTTGTGCTATCTCAGTCGCTTTGTCTTGGATTCCCCTCAACCACAAATCCACTTGAGGGAGGGGAGAATCTTTTTCTTATTGATACTATACTATGTTTTTCTATTTCTGTGACCTCACTGGTGTGTGTAGTATATCTAGAAGGTATCATATGCTAGACTTATTTTCCTTCCAAATCACTAAATTAAAAATATGAAACAACAGGCCCGAAGCTGATTTGCTGGTGAGCCAATCATTGTTACAGGAAACAGATATTATCAAATTGACTTGAATATTCTACTCTCCCGGCTTCTATCCCCCACCCCTTTTGTTACCCACTGATCTTCAATTAAGAGTACATTTTGGGAAATTCTTCCATCTCATTGTCAAGGGGAAAGGAACCCATGAGAATCTATAGCACAATTAATTCATAGTTTTCAGTAAACACTATTTGAGGAAAAATTCAGGATTCCGTACTTGGGCATTTATCATTCATTCATTCCTTCACTGACTCAAAAAAAATTACTGAATACCCGTGTGTCCTGTAGGTATAACCTAGATAAAATCATGTTTATGGAGTGTGGCTACTTGAAATGCTATGTCCATTCTAGATTTCATTTGCATACAACACAGTAAACATGCATTCGGGCACATTCTGATATATAAAGAAATACAGGAGTTAAAACATAGAAATAAACATAGAATATAGAAAAACATGGAATTCATGTGTATAGTGGCAAGTGATATGGTACTCTCCCATTTTCTTGTCCAACACATTTTTAATATGTACATACAGGATATTGTTGCTGTACAAATTTCACATTTATGAGCTTCAAAAATGAAGTGATTTATTATGTACTTTTATTTTTCTCTGTCATGTTTTTACTTATCTGGCAGTATCAAGAGTTTTTTGTTGCTGTTGCTTTTATTTCAGTTCCTTTGGTATGTGTCTCCTGACAACTGCTGTTTCAGTCCTGAGTACAAAATAGAGACCCTATGTAGACTCTTACAGGTACTTCAGAATGAATAGAGTGAAACTAGGAGACGATGTGTGAAATGCTGCACCAATATCGATTGCCTTGCCACACGAGCAGGAATAAACCGAATTACTGCTATTATGCAGGCCTTTTATAATTATGGGCAAAGGCCAAGGTTAAGCTGGAAAGTGAATTGCATTCAGAATGCTGTATGACATATGGATTTTTCAGAAAGGATAGAGATTGAAGACTTGGAGAGATTGTGAACTTTGCCCCGTAACATGGAACACATTTGCTTGACTGAGATTAAGAATCAGTTATAGGGGCGCCTGGGTGGCTCAGTGGGCTAAAGCCTCTGCCTTCGGCTCGGGTCATGGTCCCAGGGTCCTGGGATGGAGTCCCGCGTCGGGCTCTCTGCTCTGCAGGGAGCCTGCTTCCTCCTCTCTCTCTGCCTGTCTCTCTGCCTACTTGTGATCTCTGTCAAATAAATAGATAAAATCTTTAAAAAAAAGGAATCAGTTATAACAGGCAGACATACCTACTTGTTAAATGCTATCCTTTGAATTGTAAACAAGGTGGTTGAAAAAATCATTACCTAAAAAAAAAAAAAGGAAAAATCACATAGTAGGTGATCAATACACATTACTGACAGAAGTTTGTGAACTGACATGAACTGACCAACTTGAAGATACATCGAACAAAATACTGGGAAAAGAATATTTCATCTACTTAGGTCCATAGCAGTTGGAACTCTGGGTTGCTTCCTTCTAAAAAACAAATAAAAAAATTCCAGTTTTTTGTTTTGAAGTTTCCTCAGAATTCTTCGAAGTTCTCAGGGACCTTAATTCTTCATATATAAACACTGCATGCATTTGCTTGCAAGCAAATAAAACCTTGAGTTTGTATGTGATTATATGATACCTGAGATGATATTCAAGTCCTTGCTTCTAGTCACTAAAATGTTAAAGTCAAATATTTTTCTTTTACTTTTCTGTAAATCAGTACCCCCCCCCTTTTTTTTTACATTTTAGTCAAATGCTTTGGAACAATGCAGAGCTAACCTTGTTGTCTCTGGTTCTAGCAGTTGACATTTAAGATGGAAATTTGATAGGCAGTAATTTATACTGTTTTTTTTTTTTTAAAGGAAATCATTATGATCTGTATTTATGGTCCAGCCCACAGATGCCACCATTCAATTGCTTTCTTCTTTGAAATTTGATCTTAGTGTTTTATATTTGAGTGTCTTACCTCATGTATGGTGGTAAATTCTTCAGGGCAGGGATCATAGAAAATCCCAAGAATTATCAGCTTTTTTGAGGCCAGTGCTGAATAATACAAACTGTGTCATGCTGAGAGGAAATAAGAGAATGAATACTAAGTCCAGCAATGTTTTAAAAAGCCACATGCCCCAGGATTGAAGGGACTGTGGGGGTAGGAATATTCCAGTCTTCTAGTACTGGACAGTAGTGGCAGGGGCAGTGATGGAAGAAAAGAAGACCCAGATCAGAAAAGCAGAAGGGGTAGTGTAGTGTTAGTGGTAGTGATAGAGGAGTAAGGAGACAAAGCAATGAGTAATAGTGGTTTTTCACATCCATATACCGGAAATGCATAATAAGTCAGGTATGTATTGCCTGTAGCTGAAAGATTGTGACAATCCAGTCCTTCAGGATTAGGTATATAATGAATAACTATTGATTTACATGATCTAGACCAGCGCGTCCAGGAGAAATAGAGTATAAGCTTAAGATTTAATTTAAAATTTTCTAGTAGTGGGGAACCTGGGTGGCCCAGTCATTTAAACATCTGCCTTTAGCTCTGGTCTTGGTCCCAGGGTCCTGGGATTGAGCCCCACATTGGGCTCCCTGCTCTGGGGAGTCTGCTTCTCCCACCCCCCCCCACTCCGCCCTGCTCATGCTCGCTCACACTCTTTCGTGCTCTCTGTCAAATCTTAAAAAAAAAAAAATTGTTTTTAAGAGCTACATCTTAAAAGCAAAAAGAAACAGAGAGGAAACAGTTTTAGTCATATAATTTACTTTACCCAATATTTCCAAATTATCATTTCGTCAGGTAATCAAATGAAAATGAGTGAACTACTTTATTTATTTTTTTTAAAGATTTTATTTATTTATTTGACAGAGATCACAAGTAGGCAGAGAAGCAGGCAGAGAGAAAGGAGGAAGCAGGCTCCCTGCTGAGCAGAGAGCTGGATGCAGAGCTGGATCCCAGGACCCTGAGATCATGACCTTAGCCGAAGGCAGAGGCCTTAACCCATTGAGCTACCCAGGTGCCCCTGAACTACGTTATATATTTTTTGGTACTAAGTTTTAAAAATCTGGTCAATTAACAATGTACATATCTCCACTTAGACTAGCTGAATTTCCAGTGGTCAGTATCTCCACATGGTTAGTAGCGATTTTATTGCACAGTGAAGGTATGTGTTGTTGTTCTTTTTTTTTTTAACATAAAAAAAGTTTTTTTTAAAATACTAAAAATGGAAGTGTATACGGTTTCTGTGTATTTCTCACATTTGTATGTTGCTATTTAAAATCTTAGAAGGATTTCTTCATGTATCGTGTAGAAGTCTGTTTAGAAATTTTAGCAGAATAGTCCCAGTGTTATTGAGGCCACACTTTGTTCTTGGGGTCTCTTTCCCTGGCCATGAATAATTAGGAGCTCTGAGGAATCCCTCAAATTTTAGCTAAAATTCTTCGTGCGGGTGTATAATGATGTATTCATGCACAGGCTCCCATATGCCTCTCTGGGAGGAGAGTCTATGCCTTCTATCCAGTTCTTAAAGGGATCATGACACTCCCACCACCCCACTAAAAAGAGGCTAAGAATTTTGGTCAGAGTTTATTTTCTTTAGTAAAGAGACCAAATATTATATTAAAATGAAGTTGGTGAAATGAAAATCAGGACTGTAGTTAATATTGGCTAGAAAGCTTACCATGATGACTCATATACACATTAGAGTAAATACCTAATTAGAAATCTGTGGGTCTGATGCACAGAATGAATTAAATGAAATTCTACAATATTGTATTCATTATTAAAATCTGACAAGTAATTGTTTAATCCTTTACAGCTTTTAATGAGGTATTTACATAACTTGCAAATGACATGTTAATTAACATAGCTTGTCTGAGGTCTCCACATTTTGTTCTTTAATGGCATGTTTCTGGCAAGGCTACTTATTCAGAGTGTGATGAAAATAACTTGAGCTCATCCAGGATGCTTCATTTCTGGTTTAGCGTATGGTATATGCTTTCAATCTAACTTTCCTATAGAAGAGAAATTTTAATTCTCTAGTTCTGTGGTATATGTTCTAAAATCTATTATTTTGTTTTCAAAGGGATATTTTATTGGTTTAAAGAGATCAGAATTACAGTAGACTCCCTCCTTGATGGAATGTGGGATGAGGAGAAGTCTATATTTCATTATTTGTGTGCAAGAGTGTCAGGTGATAAAGCCTCTTTTGTCTTACTTCCCTTTTCCTTTTCTAAATAATTCCCCCTTTATAAGTGCATTTGAATTGCAGAGACTGGAAAACAGTTTTAGCAATCTGTAATTATTAATTGATTACCTTTATATTACACAAGCTCCCTAATGACTTGGCTAGAGACAGCTGTAATAAACCCCGGCATTAACATAAATTAATCATGAAAGAAAATAGGAGATATGTGAAGAGCTGAAAATGAAATTAGAAGTAACATTTTTTTTCTAGAAAATACAAAATAAGAGCAAAGGTTTTAGGGAGAATAGAAATAGATAATCTCACATGCAAAGCAAAATGAGAAGCAAAGCCCAAAGCCTGGCTAACCCGAATGCACAGGTTTGGTAGAGAAAGGCCTGGGTTGTATGGACAGGCGGTCAAGGGGTTGGAGGACAGTGAAAAGCCAGTTACCAGATCTAAAGGTGAGATGTGACATCTAATACAAAGCCATTTTGGAAGGATTAGAAGGTAGTAAAGATAATTGTAGTACAGAAGAAAGGAGGAAATTACATGGGTTAAAAAGAAAAGAAAGGAAAATTCAAGAAATAGGAACTAAAGCACCACAAGCTAGCAAAGCTGACAAGGAGCTCTGTCAGGAGGCGCTGATAGGCTCTCTGCAAGTGGCCTGTGTCTCCAAACTTCCAGGGGACAGAGGTTGCAGTCACGGTCACAATGACACAAAATGGATTTGGAACAGTAATTGTCTCTTAGTCCATTTGGGCTGCTGTAACAGAATACCGTATATTGGGTGCCTTATTAAAAAGAAATTATTACTTACAGTCCTGAAGGCTGAGAAGTCCAGGATCAAGGTGCCAGCAGACTCCATGTCTGTTGAGGGCCCATGTCTTGGTTCATACCTGGCTGTCTTCTCATTGTGTCTTCGCATGATGGAAGGGATGAGAGTGTTTTCTGGAGTCTCTTTTATTTATTTTTATTTTTATTTTTTTATTTTTAAAAGTATTTTATTTATTTATTTGACAGAGAGAGAGAGAGAGAGAGAAAGAGAGATCACAAGTAGGCATAGCAGCAGGCAGAGGGAGAGGGAGAAGCAGGCTCCCCACTCAGTGGGGAGCCTGACGTGGGACTCGATCCCAAGATCCTGGGATCATGACCTGAGCCTAAGGCAGACACTCAACTGACTGAGCTACCCAGGCACCCCTACTTATTTTTATTTTTAAATTAAAAAAAAAATTTTTTTTTTAAGAGAAGGAGGGGCGGGGGATGTGAGGAAAGGGAGAGAGAGGGAGAGAATCTTAAACGGATGCCACACCCAGCACAGAGCCTGACACAGGGCTTGATCTCACAATCCTGAGATTATGACCTGAGCCAGAATCAAGAGTTGGATGCTTAACTGACTGAAACACCCAGGCACCCCGGACTCTCTTTTATAAGGGCACTAATCCCATTCATGAGGATTCTGCACTCATGACCCGATCACCTCTAAAAGGTCTCACCTCCTAACATGACACTGGAGATTAGGTTTCAACATAGAGTTGGGAGGAGGCACAAACATTCTTTCTATAGCAATTTGCTTTTTTTCTTCTCTTGAAGGGGTTAAGTTTGGAAGTCATGATGAACACATGGAGGCACCCTCCCACGCACAAGCATTGAAATCTTCTGGGGTTGAATGGATTTAAAGTGCACATCACCTTGGCAGTGCTGTCATGCCACAATCTGACAGATTTCAAAGGAGTGAAAGCCAATGTGGCAAGGCCTGTCCTGGAACTCAAGCAGATTGGTTTATGGAATGTGGGCTACGGATGGAAATTTAGCTTCAAGGTGATCAGATCATTAACAAGGAGATGGGTTCGTTGATAGTTTAAACATCATTAACACCATCATTATCTTACTCCTGCTGATGATCCTTCCTCTTCTGTGTGTGTGTGTGTGTGTGGTGTAGTGTATGTAGAATAAATCATGGCTTGGAAAGGGGAATGAGTAGCTACATTTGAACTAAACCAGCATTTAGACATATGGACAGTCTGCCTGAGTGTTGATATATTAGGAGGAGTTTAACAGGTCAGATGCTCATATTTTTATAGCAAATATTGATGTATTAGAATTACAGCCAGAGAAGTCTGAATCCAGAAAGTTCCTGCAAGAGCAGGCAGAAATTGGTGCTTTCTGCTCCAGAGCAAGCAGAAAGGAAGGCTGCTGTCAAAAGCTTCATAGTACTGTGCTTGCCTTTTCCTTACCCCACAAACACCGTTGTGCTTCATGTTGATAGAAGAATCCATCCAGGATCTTAGTAAATTGTTCTGAAGCTCTGTACTGAAAGTTCTCAACGAAACTGGGTTCATTTCTTGCCCTTTGCTACAAGCATTAGATTCTTCTCTAGCAAGGAATACCTTTAAGACCATTGCAGGAATGTTCTGGGAGACAGACAGGTAGGTAACCCATTACAGCTTCTTTTTACCATGAATTGACCTGACTTCTAATGCCCAGAACTAAGCTGCTAAGTTTTAGAGTAATGTATCACTGATTTTTTTCCCTTTCCAGCTTTACAGAGGTACAGTCGATACGTAACATTGTATAAGTTTTAGGTGCAAAACAATACGACTTGATTCTGGGTTATTTCCTTGGTCATTTGTTTATATATCTTTTCAAACTGCAAATTTTTTTTTGGCATGTAGACTCAGCATATTCTGGAAGATGGAGGAATGTTGAATTGCCTAATAAAATGGATATGTCAGTCATTCTATCTACCATTATATATTTGACTGAACATCCCAGGGGGTTGGTAAAGCTATGTTTTATTTTTAACTACTATCTGGCCGTTCACGAAGGAAAATGTATGCTGATGAAGTCTATACTTTCGAAGAACATTATAACAAAGTAGGTAAACAAGTTCATACTCTGGCCCATAGGAATAACTGACCTCCAGCATAGCAGGAACTCTGTTTTCTCCCTTGGTCCCAAAGCTTAATGTCACCAGCTAATGTGCATAAACTTAAGTGGTGATCTGAACCATAAAATGCAAAACTTGTCCAGAAACACTTTACTGTCAAAGATACTAAGTCAATGCAGTGGGGATTTATTTGCTTTCTTTTTTATTTAGGAAATGGAATTTTAGTAGAATATAAAGTGGTCTTAATATACAAGATTAATGGAAGTTGGTAATCAATGTATCCTATTCTGGATAATAAAGTTTACCAATAGAAAATATTTCTCTGCGGTAACCTTGTCAACGTAATATTTATTACTCTTCCTCACACACATGGTCCTATTCTATGAGAAAGGATTTTCTGCTCAATATTTCAATAGATTACATATTTTGTCCTCAGCATGTGGTATATTTTAAGAGAATGTTGGTTTTGCTGTTTTAAAATACTGTGTCTAGAAACAATATAATGCTACAACTTGAGCCAAGATATTTGTACTTGAGAAATAACCCATTGGTTTTATTTATTGTCCTCTGTTTCTTCCTGACTATTTCTGGTTACTCACAAGCTCAGTAAAAAAATATTAATGGTGCTAAGGTCTTAGATGTGGTATACTCAAGCCAGTTGGATTTGTGTGCATTTTGCCGTGCTTTAGACATAATGTTTTGCATCTCCAAATGTAGATAAAGGGCTGAAAAGAATTTGAAGGATAGCATCATTTCCCCTCTAATTGAGACAAAAAGTGTGTGATCACTTGTCTAATCTTCTTTTCAGTGAGTAAGGGAAAAACATATTGATTTTACTCAAGGTCTGAATAGTCATTCATCAGAAGAAAGTAAAATCACATTTTCCTCTGTGTTTCCAGATTTTTTGATGCCCTGTAGTATATGAACAATTGCACTCACTGATTTAAATTTAGAGACACTTACCTGAAATGTTTTCTAGGAGTTGAAATAAAATGCATTGAGGGTATTATATTTTTAAAAATAACCAGCACTTAAATTTTAAAAAGAAGTTTTCCAGTGTTTCCCAACTCTTCAGACAGCTTGTACCTGTATACAACTATGTTTCTTGACACTGAAAAGTTGAAAGATACAACCAAATGCTACTGATTTAGGTAGTATGTGAATGGTAAATCCAGATTTAAAAACAGATCCAGGGGCACCTGGGTGTCTTAGTGGGTTAAGCCTCTGCCTTCGGCTCAGATCATGATCTCAGGGTCCTGGGATCGAGCCCCAAATCAGGCTCTCTGCTTAGCAGGGAGCTTGCTTCCCCCACTCTCTCTCTGCCTGCCTCTCTGCCTACTTGAGATCTCTCTGTCAATTAAATAAATAAAATCTTTAAAAAAAATAAAAAATAAAAACAGATCCAACAAGGTTGTGGATTGGCAGACAGAATGTGTTTAGAGAATTAAGGTTTAGCCTGAACCTAAGTTATGTAAAGTTGGGATAGAATCTAAAGGAGTGTTTCTTATGCATCTAACCACTAATACACTTGCATTCATGTTTCAGTGTATTTTACGGAAAACCATGAAACTCCCTGCAGTGGGATGTTTCCACATTCCCCCAGCTCTGCTTACTAGTGAAGCTCCACTGGTCTAAATATCTTAAGTACATAGAACACTTGACAGAATACATCCAGCCAGGTAGCCTTTATGGAGCCAGAGATAATTCAGAAAAAGAGTATAATCAGAAATTAAAGGAACAACCTTCTCATTGGATATGGCTATAAATTCTAGGTGGGGGGGGTCACTTTTTTGTGATATACCCAAAGGAAATGACGTGAGTGCCTTGAAGAGGTACCTGCACTCCCATGTTTATTGTGCCATTATTCACAATAGCCAATATATGAAAACAATCTAAGTGTATTCTGATGGATGAATGGATAAAGAAATTGTCATACATCTATTGTGTCTGTCAATGTATCTGACATATTTATGTATGTCTATATAGAATATACGTATCTGGATATATATGTAAATATAGAATAATGCTACATATATGTTGATAAATATCTACAAAGATATGTACATGAATAAAAATATTAGGGAACATTATTTAACCTTAAAAAAGAGATCCTACCATAAGATAAACTTAGAGGACATAATGCTAAGTGAGATAAGCCAGACACAGAAAGGAAAATACTGCATATTCTCACGTGGAATCTAAAAAAGTTGAAATTACAAAATCAGAGAGTTGAAGGATGGTTGCCAATGGGGTGATATTTGTCAAAGGGTACAAAATTGCGGTTATGTAGGATGAAAAAATCTAGAGATGTAATGTACAGTGTGAGAAGTATAGTTAATAACACTATATCACATACTGGAAATTACCTGAGAGTAGATTCAGGTGCTCTCAGCACACGCATAAAGGTAACTATTGATTGAGTTGGAGCAGATGGCTATGTTAATGAGCTTGACTATAGTCATCTTTCACTATGTCCATGCATATTAAAACATTGAATATATACATTTTAACTTTTTTAGAGTACAATGTTTCATTCTTACCAAATCAAAAGAGAAAAAAAAAAACACCAACAAACTTGGAGTTCACCAGGAGTCTCTGAGGGTAGATTGCAAACAATGGCAAACTATACAAATTGCAGCTCCAGCCACAAGGCAAGG
Organism: Taxidea taxus jeffersonii; assembly: GCA_003697995.1. NCBI lineage: Eukaryota > Metazoa > Chordata > Mammalia > Carnivora > Mustelidae > Taxidea > Taxidea taxus. Next base: position 5,146 of record RCUC01128805.1, on the reverse strand, counting down.
AATCACCCATCTGTGCCTGCCTTGTAGATGTATCTGGATCATATAAGAGATTCTTGAACTTTGCTATGTTCTTTTAACAAATGGCATCATTTCTAATAGAATATAACTTAGGGTTTGAAAAGAAGATTTTTCCCCCCAGTATTTTCCATCTAGTGTCATTTTTAGATAATAAAGATAATTCCTCAAGTAAGATAAAGAATATTTTCATGTCTTGCCAATTATCCTACTGGGAGCCCACTCAGTAAAGACTAATGTTAAAATCAGCAGCCTGGATGTCAGCTGGAGCTTTGTAGAGAAATATGAATACAGTTTGCCCGACAAAGAAATGTAGAAGAGGGAATGTAAGAATTGAGCCAAGAACCCTCTTATTTGGTCAGTGCATTAGATCTCCCGGCCAGGTAAAAACCAAATGCTACTGCTAAGTAAAAAGGGTATGTCTTGTAGGATAAGTTCCAGGACTTCTTTGTTACCTTCAGAAGAAAATTCAAGATGAAATCTTTCTCACTGATGTTCAGTTGAAGATGTGTAGGATGGAACCCTTTGGGATCATACTTGATTGAAACCAGAATTTGCAAACTTGAAGCCAAGAGTCCCAGTTTGTCTTATGGACATGTTGGAAAACACGGAGATCTTTAGGGGAAAAAGTAAGCTGACAGTTACAAATTAGAGGTTTTAATTTAAATATGTAGGTAGAAATCGAGGGAGCATAAGAATTTTTGTCTAAGCAGCTAATTGGACCCAGCTCAGTGCCTCACTGGGCCTTAGTAACTTGCCTAATGGAAGGCCTCACCACATGGTCACTGCTTTATCTCACAATACATTCTCTGCTGGGGTGAGGCCTGGCCACAGCAGCTCTGACACTCAGGTCCAACTCTAGGTCCAGACTAACAAGACTCACGGAGGGTCCTCTTAAAACTTCCGGGCTTAGAAGAGGTGCTGCCCAAACAGTTCATAGAGTCTGGCTTCTGTTCCAGCAGTTGTGCAGAGGTCAGGATGAAGGAAGTGGGAAATATTAGAGGGTTATTATGACTTGGGGCTGCTCTGACCAATGAGAGAAAAGTGGCTCAAAAAACTGTGTAGACAGTTCAGTTCCCTTGGAACTATACCTTCCATTTAAGCCTGATTCTGAAACATTTGCCTCAGACATTTTTTTTTTTAAGATTTTATTTATTTATTTGACAGACAGAGATCACAAGTAGGCAGAGAGGCAGGCAGAGAGAGATTGGAGGAAGCAGGCTCCCTGCTGAGCAGAGAGCCCGATGTGGGGCTAGATCCCAGGACCCTGGGATCATGACCTGAGCCGAAGGCAGAAGCTTTAACCCACTGAGCCACCCAGGTGCCCTGCCTCAGACATGGGTTTTTAAAGAATTAAATATTTATTTTTTAATTCCAGTATAGTTAACATACAGTGTTATATTAGTTTCAAGTGTATAATTTAGTGATCCCACAATTCTGTACATTACTGAGTGCTCATTGTGACAAGTGTACTCTTAACCCCTTTCACCTATTTCACCCGCATCCCCACCCCCCTCTCACCTTCCCTCTGGTAACCTTTGGCTTTTCTCTGTAGTTAAGAGTCTGTTTTTCTGGTTTCTCTATTTTTTTCTTTGTTCATTTGTTTCGTTTCTTAAATTCCATACATGAGCAAAATCACATAATAGTTTTCTTTCTCTGGCTGACTTATTTCACTTAACATAATATACTCTAGCTCCATCCGTGGTGTTGCAAATGGCAAGATTTTTTTCTTTTTTATGGCTGAGTAATATTCCCTTGCATGTATCTGCCATCTTCTTTATCCATTCATCTTTTGATGGACACTTGGTTGCTTCCATACTTTGGCTATTGTAAATAATGCTGCGGACAATGTAGGGATGCATATATCTTTTCTAGTTTTTTTGTATTCTTTGGGTAAATAACGATTAGTGGAATTACTAGATCATGTTATAGTTCTATTTTATTTTTTCTGAGGAAATTCCATACTCTTTTCCACAGTGGCTGTGCGAGCTTGCAGTCCCACCAAGAGGGCACAAGGGTTCCTTTGTCTCCACATTCTCGCCGGCATTTGTTGTTTCTTGTATTTTTGACATTAGCCATTCTGACAGGTGTGAGGTGATAGCTCATTGTGGTTTTGATTTGTATTTCCCCGATGATGAGTGATGTTGAACATCTTTCCATGTGTCTGTTGACCATCTGCATATCTTCTTGGAGATATGTCTGTCTTTTCTGCCCATTTTTATTTTATTTTTATTTTTACCAATTAAAATTTTTTTATTTCTTTTTAAAAATTTCCATTTAAATTCTAGTTAGTTGGGGTGCCTGGGTGGCTCAATCATTAAGTGTCTACCTTCAGCTCAGGTCATGATTCCAGGGTGCTGGGATCCAGCCCTGCATGAGGCTCCCTTCTCAGTGGGAAGCCTGCTTCTTCCTCTCCCACTCCCCCTGCTTGTGTTCCCTCTCTCACTGTCTCTTTGTCAAATAAATAAAATCTTTAAGATAAATAAATAAATAAATAAATAAATAAATAAATTGATTCGAGTTAGTTAACATACAGCGCAATATTGGTTTCAGGAGTAGAATTCAGTGATTCATCACTTACTTGTAACACCCAGTGCTCATCAAAGCAGAGGCCCTCCTTAGTACCCATCACCCATCTAGCCCATCTCCCATCCATCCCCCTCCATTAACCCTCAGTTTGTTCTCTATCATTGGATTACTTGTGTTTTTTTGGTGTTGAGTTGTATAAGTTCTTCATACATTTTGGGTACTAGCCCTTTATAACGTATGTCATTTTCTTTTTTCTTTTTTTTTTTTTAAAGATTTTTATTTATTTATTTGTTAGAGAGAGAGAGAGAGAGAACGAGCACAGGAAGACAGAGAGGCAAGCAGAGGCAGAGGGAGAAGCAGGCTCCCTGCTGAGCAGAGAGCCCGATGTGGGACTCGATCCCAGGACTCTGGGATCATGACCTGAGCCGAAGGCAGCTGCTTAACCAACTGAGCCACCCAGGCATCCCCATATGTCATTTTCAAATACAAAGAATCTCATCAAAAAGAGACTAGTATCTTTGGGGATTAAGATACTAATCTATTATTCAAACAGGAATTCTAACAGATGGCCTGGTGACTTCTACTTGAGTAAATATTTACTGTATTCTAAAAACTAGTTGAATTGTTAAGTCAGGATTTCAAGAAGTATACAGAATAAATGTAATTCCTATTTCACATGTATTTAGAGATAAATCAAATATTGCATAAATGATTAATAGCAGGGACTATTGGAATCAGGGAGCCCTGAGATCAAATGTTCTTTCTAGTACTTGCTAGGTGTCTGATTGTGGGCAAAGGTATGCATTCTCTCCCAGTTTCAGTGTTCTTAAAATATAGGTCTATGACAGTTTGATCTGCATTCCTGGGTCTTGAGGGACTTGGCCATTGAATGAAAAGGAGGGAAGGTACTGGAGGTGGTTGGTGAATGTGTGGTCCCTCTTGCTAACTCCAGTGAAGACTGGAGTTAAAAAAAGCTAAAAAGAGTACAATCAAAACGAGAAACCACAGTTGTGCTCCTCAGCTTGTCAGCTGAAAACCAAATAAGAGGTTAGTAAAGGGCATCCAGGAATGTAAGATAAGATTAAATGTGACAGCTTTGCCAGGAGGTCTTCTTGGTGCTGTGGGAGAAGCAGAAGTGGAAAAACACATTTTGGTTTCTCTCCTCTCTCTTTTAGGCATAGCCTGGGGAAAGTCTGTAGGTTGGAGACATCACCTTGAATATTGTTTTCTGTTTCTTCCAGGCAATTTGGTAATCACTGTTTTTCATTTTGAATTACTGAATATTTCATTTAAAAATATCCAAAATTCTAAGAGGAGGAAAGAAGAGTGGAGACAGAAAAAGGGGCAGAAAAAAAGAGAGAGAAACCATCTTAAGCATAAATTCATTTTCTGGTTAGCTGATGTCTGTTAAAAGGAATTTTTTGTTTGTGAAAAACTACCCATTACTACATTTTATAGTATTTTATAAGATAATTAAGCGTTATGAAATTGAAGCTTTGCGACAAAATACATTTGAGGTTAAAAATGTGTTTCAGAAAAATCTTTATCTGTGTAGTACTTACATATGATCATCCATAATCCATGCTATATAAAAATTTTTAACTACTCTGTATTTTGCATTTTCATTTTACAGAGAAGCAAATTTGTATTAGCATACTGTACATAGCTCTTTTGACATTCTTATTAATGTATATATGATATTTTTAATTTATCAGTACTTTATATAAAGTCATAATAAATTACTGTTGGTGAAATATACCTAATGGGCATGTTTTTTAAGTTGAGCTTTTAAATGAAGATGATAGAGTGCCATAGACTTTTAACTCCCTACACTGCAGTATATTGCAAACCAAAAGTTTCCTCTCCTGAGGAAAAATTAAGCTCAGTCTTAAATTTGCATAAACCCTGAAAATTCTATGTTGGTTACTCTCAGGCATTCTTGCAAAACAAAGGACACTTGCCTCCATGGGAGGGAATGTGAATAAGACTGCGTATATGTTCTTTGGCTTTATGAGTTCAGAAATTCTGGTTTGCTCTATGTTCTTAATTATATCTACAGTGATTGGGAAAGGAGATGATAGAGTAGATTGAAAAGTCCTTAATCATTCATTCATTTATTCATCCATCAACGATTTATTAAGCCACTAGTATTTCGAAGCCATTGTTCTAGTGATGACCTTTAGGCTTGAATTGAAAAAACAAAACAAAACCACACTGCATAATTGAAATACTCATATAGGTATCATACATACCTTGATGTTCAAAGACAAGAGTCAAGTAAAATACTTAACATGAAAATAAATGGCTAGATGGTTTTTACCCAGCCTTACTTGGTGGAAAGGAAAAAGAAAATACAATTTGAGGGGCACTAATAGTTATGGAGAGTCTACTTGGGGTTAAGTTCTTTACTAGTTATTTTTTTAGACATTGTTTCATTTAATCTATAGACCATGACAGGTAGATGTGCTGTATGATGAGCACTGGTGGGACAAAGCTAGTGAACAGGCCACTTCCCTTGTCCGAAGGGATTTATACTCTAGTGGGGGCAGGCATGGATCATTTTAATAGAACATCTAAATCCTCCAAGGATATTAATCCATAC
>RCUC01128804.1:0-21310 GCA_003697995.1 Taxidea taxus jeffersonii | reverse complement strand
CTCTGGAAACTGCATATTCAGCCTCTCACAGCCTCCTTTCTCACTGGGACAGAGTCTGGGATAGACTCTTGCCCTGCTTAGTGCTTCCCCTTCCTTCAGACCTCTGAATCTGGTTTTTAGGTAGGCCTAAGGCCTGACTGACCAACTGACCTTCGTTCCTTCCTTCCGTCCTTCCTTCAGGATTAGTTACCTACCTACCAGTCTGCTCCACAGACAACCTCCCCACAGCCCCTCCCCACTGCTGCCCTGCGATCTAGGCCAGAAGAGAGAGAGAGACAGGCTTTGGTTTGCCGAAGCCAGCTGAACTTTCGGCCACCTCTCTTCTTGCCCTATAGGCAGCCACCTCATCTGATCATCCCAATGTTGGTTCTCATGGCAAGTGGAGTTACTCCTTGAGGGTCTAAGGGATTGTAGAATCCTAGAGCCAAAAGGAATATTAAGGCTCAAGACCCACCCTCTCATTTTATTAAAAATAAGAGTCTATAGAGGTGAAATACCTCCCTCAAATTCACAAAGCTCAAGTTGGTGCCAGGGCTAGAAACCAGAATATTCTGTTAATAAGAACAATAGCATCTGATGTCTATTAAGTGCTTACAGCATGCCGTGCTGTGCATTATTTCACTTAACCCAATGTTCTTGTAACCTAGCTCTATCCTGCACTTTACAAATAAGAAACCAATTCTGAGAGACTAAGTAATTTGCTCAAAAAATCACATGATTGGTACAGGGCTGGGATTGAACCCAGGCCTCTCTGACTTTAAAATTGCTGCCCTGAGCTATGACCATCTGTCAGGGAATCACAAACATCCTCATGAAACTCTTGCAAGGGGAGAGCAAGCATGATGTTTTGGCTGGAGCCAAGGCTCAGCTACAGCAGCGCATAGGGGCAGACGCCATTCCTACATGTCAGTCCCCTCCTGTGCACCACAAAACTATATACCTCAGATGACAGGGATCCAACCCAGAGACAGAATGCGAATCCTGTGTACAATTTGGATTCATCTACATGAGAACTGGAGCAAGTTATGGGAAATAAATCAGAGCACAGGGAGAGGAAAGCCACTGTGCACGAGGAAGGATCCTGGCCTGGTGGCCCTGATTCTGGCAAAAGCCTGTACTGGGCACATGGCTCGTGGCCAGATGGGAATATTCTAGTGCTCTGAAGGAGAGGGCTATAGGGCAGAGCCTTCCTGTGGAAGGGCTCAGGTGGCTTTGCTACCAGCCCTCCACTTCACAGGAGGAAGAAGGGAGGGCTTTCTCTGTTGACAGTGAGGAGACACAAGTGGGGTATCTCGTTGACCAGTTAGTGTAGAAGGTGTCAAGGGGATAGAGCAGTGGAGAAGGCCAGTGGTGACAGTCTTTGCTGTGAGTGGCTGGTGCCAGGGTCAGACATGGCAAAGGGAAGGACCCAGATGTGACCTCAAGACCTTGGAGGGCCTGCTTGTCACCTGCCAGGGGAGGTGGGGCAGAGCACTTCACTGAGTGGACCACAAGGCTCAGCTCCCCATTCTGATCCCTTGGCGACTCCAATCTAAGCTATCACTTTTTGTTCTTCCTCTTGATAGAAGAGCATTAAGACCTCAAAATGCTCTGGGAAAATGTCTTCCCAAATACGTCTTTGTTTTTACACACAAACCTATGGCTTGCGCTAACCACGTAGCAAGAGGGTCCTTATTCACTCTAGATTTCAGAAAGATAAATCAGACACTGTGAAATGCATGACAGGCCTGAGCACCCAACTCTAGTTTGCAAACTCTGAGTTAATAGGAACAAGGCAAAAATAGTTCAGGAGGTATAAGCTGGATAGTGTCCCAGAAGCTTCCACACTAGAAGCCTAGGGGAGACGGACTCCCCCTCACAGGTCATCAGTGCCCACACTCTAGACATCTGCTTTGGGTGAGGTGGGATCCAAACACACAGCTTTCTTTACTTCTTCCTCTTCCTTGCACATGAAATTTTCTTTAGCATATTATTTTCAATACTACATGGAACAAAAGGAGATACAGTAAGAAGTAAATTTCCCTCCCACCCTTCCACACTATTCCTCCCCCTTCCCAGGCAACCAGTATTGATTGGTAACATCTGCCCAACGCTTTACTGTTTAAGCAATAATTTCCCAGAAATTATCTCATCAGATCCCAGGAACAGCTTCCTAAAATAAGTTAGGCACAAGTTTTTCTTTTCTCCTTCTACAGATTGGGAGTCCAGCTCAAAGAGACTATGACTTGCTCAGAGCCCTGCTTCTAGTAAATGGCAGAGCCACGATTAAGACCCTGGTGGTCTGAGCCCACCTTCTGAACCCTTCGAGTTGCATGGCGCTACCTCCCTTAACAAAGGAGTCCTGAGTTTTTAGAACTTGGAATATGTCATAAATAGTTTGCCTTCTACAGAAAGAGACTCATAGTCAGTGAAGAAACAGGAAAAACCTCATCATTTAAGTATTTACATTCCAAAGTGGACTGTTCATTCTCTGTTTTGGGGCAGGTTTACAAAGACACTTCGCTGTGTTTTAGATAATCCTACAATTAAAAGCATTGGGGATGCTTTACATCGAGAGCAAGGGTCCTATGTGGATTGGTTTCCTAGGGCTGCCATAACAAAGTACCACAACTGGGTGGCTTAAATCAACAGAAACTTATTCTCTCCGTTCTGGAGGCCAGAAGTCTGAAATCCAGGTGCTGGCAGTGTCCATTCCTTCTGGAGTCTCTGAGGGAGCGTCTGTTGCAGGTCTCTCCTGGCTTCTGGTGGTTGTCAGGTGTCCATGGCATTCCTTGGTCTCTAGATGCATCACTCAGATTTCTGCCCATTATCTCATGGCATGGCCTTCTCCGGTGTGTGTGGGTTTGCCTTGTCTCTGTTCTCCCTTCTATAAAGACACCAGTCATGGAATTTAGGGTCCTCTCTAATCTAGGCTTGACCTCATCTTAACTAACTGTATCCCCAAAGACCGTATTTCCAAGTAAGTTCCCATTCTGAAGTCCTGGGTGGGCACAAGTTTTGAAAGGATGCTTATTCAACCCAGTGCACTGTATCTTCCTGTTGTTTTCAATAAACAGAGTTGGTACATCGAGAATAGGCTGAGTCCTCCTTAACCAGCTATGTCCTAACACAGGAAGTTGGAGCCATGAACAATTCTGCCCATCTTATAGAGAGGGTAAAGAAAGGAGAAAAAGACAAGTGGACGAATCCTCGGAGCATCCCACAGACTACTGCTGGCTGAGGCCAAGAGCGAGCGTGGCTGGGCTGGGGAGTGTTGGAGGGGGTAGTTACCATTTTATCTGCAAGGCACTTGGGTCAAAATGGTTGTGTTTTAGTGAGCATGAGAATGAGAGTAGGAATGGTGTGGAGAGAAGAAAGAAGAAAGGAGAGAGCTGGCTTAGTCACAAGAATAATCTCCCCATCCCCAAAAAGTAATTAGTTGGAACCAAGTCCTAAGGCAGACGAAGAGGAGATAACAGCTGATCAAACCTTAACACACATGGTAGGTGCCTTTTCTGCATTGAAAAAGAAGAACAACAAAAATAGTTTGGGAATTCATTTAACTTGGAATAATTTTTTTTCAAAGAAAATTTTCAAGTGAGAATAAAGGAAAATATGAATGAATGAAGAGCTATACCTTGATCTTGATTATGAAATCTAAGTGAAGTTTACAACAGAATATAAATTAAAGACACAATGAGCTGCATTGCAGTGTTTAACAAATAAGTAGTAAAACTTATCTGGAGTATGAATGGGCAAAAATACAAAAAAAAAAAAAAAGTTTCAGGGGAGCTAAAATAACCGGACAACCATCAGTATAATCTATTAGGTTAAAGACAAGAAAAACCGACCAGGGGAGTAGACTGCAAAAACAGATTGAAGTTATTTAAGGACTTTATGTAAAAGGAATAAGCATCCATACGATGCCATAAGGAAGTCACTACTCAACAAACATCCTCTACATGGCGAGACACCAACATGAATCAGAATTAGCTTATATCCGGATTTTTCACCCCGTCCATTACAATGCATTTTAAATGGGTCCTAAAAAGCCAGAGAAGGAAATGGAAAAGCAAGCGTGTTTCAACTGTGAGGAGGAGAAACCATTTTGACTATTGATGAAAGAGATAGCAGGGACAGGACGGATGGATTCAAATGTGTTTTTAAAAGCCTTTTGTGCCACCGAATGTAATAAAGCAAACACAAAAATGAAAGCCACAGAAGAGAGAGAAATGTATGTGGCAAATAAAGCTTTCTATCCAAAATAGCTAAGGAATTGATATAACTATAAAAGGCCAGTATCCTGTTCCCTTTTTGGTAAACAGTGAAAGGAAGTGAGCAGATAGTTTACACACAAAGCTTTCCTAGAAAAATGCACAGCCGCACTATAAGGGGTGCCTGGGTGGCTCAGTGGTTTAAGCCTCTCCCTTCGGCTCAGGTCATGATCTCAGGGTCCTGGGATGGAGCCCCACAAACGGGAATCTGCTCCACAGGGAGCCTGCTTCCTCCTCTCTCTCTCTCTCTGCCTGCCTCTCTGCCTACTTGTGATCTCTGCCTGTCAAATAAATAAATAAAATCTTTAAAAAAAAAAAAAAAAGAAAAATGCACATCCCCACTATAAATCTTGAGCTTGCAATTCAAGCAACTTGGATATTGTTATAAAAATCGATTTACGTGCCAAAACTTAATGTTCAATTATTCAGATTCCCTGTGAGACTAATTTGGCAAAAACTGCAAAACAATTCCTATCCTTTGATTCCATAATCCTACTCATAAGCAAAAGTCTCAAGAAAATAATGTAAAAGAAAAACAATCCTTTCCACAGGGTCTTCCTTACAGTATTAAATAGAAAAACGTTAGAAACCAACCCACTTGCACAGTGACTTTGACATCAGTATTTTTCTTTTTCTTTTTTTTAAGATTTTTTATTTATTTGACAGAGATCACAAGGAGGCAGAGAGGCAGGCAGAGAGAGAGGGAAGCAGGCTCCCTGCTGAGCAGAGAGCCCAATGTGGGGCTCGATCCCAGGAGTCTGGGATCATGACCTGAGCCGAAGGCGGAGACTTTAACCCACTGAGCCACCCACATGCCCCTGACATCAGTACTTTTCAAAGAGGGTTCCTAGGACCCTCTGATCAGAATTCCCGGGGATGCTTGTAGGAAGACATATTCTTGGGTCCCACCTCAGACCTAGTAATTCATCCCCTCCTAGGGGGGCCTAGGAATATGCATTTTACCCCCAGGCCAGATGACTCCAAGTTGCACTGGTGTGTGAGAGCCGCCAACTCAGAATAAACACAGAGCAAGGGGGCATTTGGAGGGTCACACTGAATCTGAAGCCACAGACCCTGCACATGCAGAGAAACAAAAAGGGAATAATGACCACAGAGAGAAGACCTAACTCTGGGCAGCAAATGTGTCTGAGATTCCCACAGAGCCATGGCCATGACAGGACAGAGTAATGAAGTCCTTGGGCACTCACTATGTTGTATTTTGTTCTGTAGCTTGCTTTTAAACTCCCTCGTGGTAATAGGAGTTTTCATTTACTTGTTGGACTCCTGGGAGGGTCACTTGAAGAATAAGAGGAACATCGGATCTTTTGGGTTCCTGCCTCAAGCTATCCCTGTCTGGATGTCACCCCCTGCCCTTTTCCTCCCTTGCAAGGGCCCCCAGATCCTAGGGGATAACAGGTCTTTTCTGTCTTGGATTTGACCCAAGGCCTGGCATCCCATAAGCATCACCTGCTCTATCCTTGGTCATGTCTCGTGCTGGGGTTGCTGTGCGGGGTACACGCATCAGGACGGTGTTGCACCGAATCGAGGTCAGGGGAGAGCTTCGCAGGCAGCATGACGGAGACTGTTAAGTGTCTCCTTCTCAGGAGGAGGAGAGGAGATGGGTCTGATGGTGTGCTGCTAGTGCAATTCTGAACTTCTCTGGCTCCCAGAGGGCCTGCTTGCCTGTGGTCTGATCCCTGAGGTGCAGAAATGCCACTGTGGCTCCGCTTTCCACAGAAGCCTCTTTCCTGGAACCTACAGATCCATTCTTGCCTGAAGCCTTGGGGCTCCTTGCCAGGATCTGTGGATGTCACAAGATACTACCTTCCAGTCAGGGCCGGCCAGCCTCCCCCACAAAGGCTGGGCAAATGCCCAGGATGCCAGGCCAGTGGGCAGGCATCTGGGCAGGAAGAGAGAGTCCACTCTGTACCACAGACTAGCGGGGGAAAGTGGGGTCACCAAGCAACAACATGCCCAAGATTTCATTCTCGGGGACTCTGCAGGCCTGGGGGAAGGTCAAAACTCTTCCTTTTAAGTTAGCCCATCAGCTCGCTGGCCCTGAAATGCCACATTCCACCTCTTCCTAGCTGCCTCACAGCTTCTCCCTCAGGGAGGTACCCAGTCTTTAGCAGCCTTGCATGGTCTGGCAGAGGGGGCCCCTTTTCCTTAAGGGAGACCAGGCTGGAGAAAGCGTTCCCTCAGAACACCAGATGTGTCGCTCCTCCCAGCCTCCATCTGCCACCCCGTAATCTCACTGCCACCTTCAGACCTTGTGTGAGCCCTTTCCACGGGTCGGAAACCAGCCCCGAGAGCAGATGCAGCACTTTCCCAGCCTCCTGTGTGGTGACCTACCCTCTGGAGGAAGGGAGCAGAGGAGTAGAAGCAGAGGCGGAGTGGGGAGCGGGGCGGGGGGGCAAGGAAAGTCAGTGGGCTGGGAACCTATCGTGACTTGTGGAGTAGACCTTTTGCCTATTATGCAAATTTTTCTTGAGTGCCTACTGTGTGCCAAATGCTGTGCTAGGAAGCTACAACCATGGACAGACAGCCACGACCCTGCCCTCACGGATATTATAGTCCAGGGACCAAGGCAAAAAAAAAAAAAAACCACACAAGCAAAGTCATGGAATGATAGACTCATATTGTACCGGGCGCTCAAAGGAAATAAATAGGTACTGTGATAGAAAATAAACTAGAAATCTACTTCAGATAAGAAGGTCAGGAAAGGCCCCTCTGAGTCCAGGTAATAAGAAGCAGTAAACAGGGATGAGCAGGAGGCTGAGGGACCCGCAGGTGCAAAGGCCCTGCCATGGAAAAGAGCTTGGTGTTCCTTGGTCTAGGAACTACAGGCTCACTGGGCTTGGGGATCAGTGAGTGAAGGCATGACCTGTGACTTGAAAGGGTGGGAGGGGTGGGCAGAGACCATACCATCCAGGCCAAGTTTAGGCATTTTGATTTTTGTCTGAGTAGAATGGTGAATCGTTAAAGGGCTTAAGCAAGGAAGACTACGTGGCTTACATTTTCAGGCTTCATTGTGGCTGTGGGTCTGGGAACAGACTTTAGGACCCAGAGTAAGAGCAGTGAAAGGATGAAAGAGACAGAGGTGGTGGAGGGGAGAGAGAGAGAACTAGAGAGGTGAGGATTTGGAGACATATTTGGAAGGCTGGACAGAGGACTTGCTGACAGGCTGGGGTGGGCGCTGGGGAGGAGTCAGGCTGAGGGTCAGACTTCCAGCTGGAGCAGCCAGTGCTGGGTGGGGCCATTTACCGATGTGGGGAAGACTGGCGGTTGCCAGGGGGACAAGGAGCCGGTGAGAAGAGGACAAGGTTGTCAAGCTTGTCCTGACTCCAAAGTTAAGGAAGTAATTATCTCCTATTCCTTCCCAGCCTGCCGAGTAAGGCCTGGTAACCTGATTTTCCAGGCTGAGAAAACCAGGTTGAGCCCAGTGAAGTCAATGGGGCAGGGCTGAGAGAGAACACCAAAGAGTCTGTTTGCCATTTGGGGTCTTCTGCTTCCAGTCTAGCACCTTCTTTGCTGGCCCAGCTATGAAACCCCCTCCCAGATATCTCACCAAGGCCACCTTAAGCTAGGACGGGCCCCAAGAAATATTGTCCCTTCATCTCCCCACTCCAGTCTTCTCTGGGGCCATGCCTTAGGTCTCTGTGATCCCCCACCCCCCACCCGGTGTCCTTATCCGCAAAAGGGAGATGATAGTCATGCCTACCTCAAGAGGTTGTTGTGAAACTTGAGTTAGCTTTGTACACACTAAACAAGAATGCATCTAGCACGGCGTCAGGAATAGACTCTTGGTCCTCTGGCAGGTTTTCTTCAGCAGGTGTGCTTTGGGGGGAAATCTCTCTGCTACACTGACCAGTCACAGACCGGCCCTTCTGGAGGCAGGTGCAGAGCTGCAAGACCCAGCCTGCCAGATCCGAGCCTGGAGATGGACCCAAGGCTTCGTGACCTTTCACAGTCCCCAGACTCCAGGCACGGGAGCAGCCCTCCTCCACAGCCACATTTTCTTCAGTCTCGGGCAATATGGGGAAAACATGTAAGTGACACAGTGGATTTTTCTTAAATCTAACTTAATTCTGTTTTTCAACTTTGAGATTTTTGTCTTTTATACTTTTGATGTTAGAATATTTTCTTTCTTTCTTTTTTTTTTTTTAAAGATTTTATTTATTTATTTATTAGAGAGAGAGAGCGAGTGCGAGAGCGTGAGCTCAGGCAGACAGAGCAGCAGGCAGAGGCAGAGAGAGAAGCAGGCTCCCTGCCAAGCAAGGAGCCCGATGTGGGACTCGATCCCAGGACGCGGGGATCATGACCTGAGTCGAAGGCAGCCGCTTAACCACCTGAGCCACCCAGGCGTCCCAAGAATATTCTTTCTTTATAAAATGGTAGTGATAGTTGTGGGTGACATGGTTCTTTGTGATGATTTTAACTGGTCCATGAAATTCAAAATCTGAAAACCAAACATCACACACATAAACCCACCCCACATACACACATTCCACATACAAACATATCCCATACCCACCAGATCTACACACCAGACACATACTACACAAACGCATGCTACACGCACACACACCACACACGCACACCACACACATACACACCACACCACACACACCACACACACACACCCCCCAGACATACCACACAGACATGCCATACCACACGTGCCACACATATACATACTACACACACATCACGCCACACACATGCACACCACACACGCACTGTGCACGCTCATACCAAACCACAATACACACAACACACATGCAAACATATGCCACATAGACACACACCATACCACACATACACACACCATGCCACACCCACACACCACACGTGCACACCCACATATACATACCATACCACATACACACTGCACACACACACACCATACCACATCACACATGCCTTCCACACAACACATACCACATATACACCACATAAACATATACCACACACACTACACCCGTACCACACCTCACATACATATACCACATACACCCACACACAACACACATGACACCACACACCACAGAACACACAGACTGCACAATATGCACACACCGCACATACAACACACATATACATATATCACACAAACACTGCATGCACATATACCACACACACACCACATGCATGCATACACACTACACACACACACACCACACATCCACATACCATATACACCACACACATACCACATCACACATATACCACATACCCACCCATACCATTGCATGCATACACACACTACATGCACCCCCATATATAAACATATATCACATTGATACATACCACACTACACATACCACACACACTTACCACACTATATATACATACACACAGCGTACCAAGCACCACACATATACACAACACACACACACACACACACACCCCACACTCCTCATTCTACACAGGCCCCTTAATACCCATTATTTGACACACTGTACCCTCACTCAAGCCTTCTCTCAGCATGCACCAGCCAGAAGTGTGCAATCCATCCCCCATCCCACCCATCTCACTTGTTCTTCGAGGACTACTTTGAGCTGCCTCCCCGGCCAAGGTCAACAGAACACACTGTCCCCAGCAGCCTTTCAGCCCTGATTTACTAGCTGAGTAATTATGAGATGCATCTGCATTTTCTTCATTGCATTGGAGATGATCTGCACATATCCAGAGAACTAAAAATAAATGAGAGGTTTGACTTGTTTGAAGCTGGGTCAATGTTTATTTTCACAAAGATTAAACTTCCTTGATACGGAGGTAAAGTTATATGCAATGGGCCTTAGGTGCATGGACTGTGGTCTGTGATTTGAATATATAGGTGGGTAGGATTTGCGCTGAATATCTTAGCTGCAAAATCTCCCTCTGGATAAGGCTAGGGCATGGCAGACACACCGAGCAGATCTCCCAGTTTGCCTTGTTGCTGCTCTGATTCTGTTGCATCCCCTGCCTTGACATACTGATGTCAAGGGCGCCCTTCTCTGCCCTTACTTTCTCCATTGGCAAATGGACAGATGGAAGAGAAGGCAGGAAAGACAGTAGAATTTTAATTAGTTCCTGACAAAGACCCTCAGAGCTGGTCTTTCTCTTGAATCCACTTTTCCTTCAAGTAGGGGGCCAGTATCCCAGGAATAATAGAGTGACGGGATAAAAATGGAACATCATCTTCTACTCAAATATTTAGGGGAAAAGGAATATAATATAATAAGGAGAAGAATGCAAAATTTGAGTGAAAATTTTTTAAACAAAAGTTAAACTGAAATATTTCCCCGTTATAGCTGCTGCCAGACGTTAAGCAAAGAAACCTGATGTCTGAGTTCATGCTCCTCTTGCTCCCAAAGAAGCAGCTCTGTCTCACCAAGTCCTGCTCAGGAAAATCAGCACAGGCCAGACATATTTGGCAAAGGATAGACATGGTTTTTTCAAGATGACAGGGGATAGATAAAAAGTCAGTCTCTGGGGTGCCTGGGTGGCTCAGTGGGTTAAAGCCTCTGCCTTCGGCTCAGGTCATGGTCCCAGGGTCCTAGGATCGAGCCCCGCATCGGGCTCTCTGCTCAGCGGGGAGCCTGCTTCCTCCTCTCTCTCTACCTGCCTCTCTACCTACTTGTGATCTCTGTCTGTCAAATAAATAAATAAAATATTAAAAAAAAAAAAAGTCAGTCTCCAAGGCCTTTATCCTCTTCCTTTCCCATTCCTCCCAGCTAGAGATTAAAATGCATGAGTACCAGCCTCCATGCCCAAGACCCCTTGCAGGAGCCCAGGTAACCACTGTGTGAGCAGAGCCGTCTTTCCTATGGATCCCCTTTACAAAGCGATACCTCCAAGGAAAGGACCATATATAATCTACTCCCTAATGCTCAGGGCTGACTTCTCCAGCAGACTCAGGAGACAAAGTGCCTCGGGTCCCATCACAGTTAACTTCATGTGTCAACTTGGCTAGCTCACCAAGGGCCCAGATATGTGATTAAACAGTATTCTTCTAGGTGTTTCCGTGAGGGTGTTTCTTTCTTCTTTCTTTTTTAAATTTTTTTATTTTTCTCACCATAATACATACCCTCCCCAATGTCCATTATCCAGCCACCCCATCTCCCCACCCCTTATCCCCCAGCAACCCTCAGTTTGTTTCCAGAGCTTAAGAGTCTCTTATGGTTTGTCTCTGTGAGGGTGTTTCTGGAGGAGATTAGCCTTTGAATTAGTAGGGGTGCCTGGGGGGCTCAGATGGTTAAGCGTCTGCCTTCAGCTCAGGGGTCCTGGGATGGAGTCCCACATCGGGCTCCCTGCTTGGCAGGGAGAGCCTGTTTCTCCCTCTCCCTCTGCTGTCCTCCCTGCTTGTGTGCTCTTGCTCTTTCTGTATACAATAACATACAAATAAAATATAAATAAATAAAAATTTGAATCAGTAGATTGAGTAGAGTGGATTGCCTTCTCCAGTGGGTGGGTCTCATCCAGGCCTTTGGAGGCCTGAATAGGACAAGAAAGGTGGAGTAGGGAGAATTCGCTCTCTTTGCCTGCCTTTGAGCTGGCATGTTGATCTTCTCCTGCCTTTGATCTCAGACTTGGACTGGAGCTTACACCATTAGCCCTCCTGGTTCTCAGACCACGGGGGAGGACTAGAATGGTACTATGGATACACACACACT
This sequence comes from Taxidea taxus jeffersonii, assembly GCA_003697995.1. Classification (NCBI taxonomy): domain Eukaryota; kingdom Metazoa; phylum Chordata; class Mammalia; order Carnivora; family Mustelidae; genus Taxidea; species Taxidea taxus. The sequence continues at coordinate 9,399 of RCUC01128804.1, read as the reverse complement.
ATTGGTTCTATTTCTTCAGAGAATCCAACCACCACAGATTTCAACTCTGAAGGTGGTTCTAGGGGGACAGAATTTTAAGAATGAGTTTTCTGAATTGGTTCTGGGTATTTGGAATTGGCTTTCTAACCTGATTAGACTTTAAAATGCTAATGACTGTATTTCTAGTAGAAAGAGCACTGATAGTCCGTGGAGTAATCTGGCAATAGAGATATGCAAAATTGTTCCATTGGATACTCCTAATCAACCTCTTAGATTCAAGGAGCCAAGTAACAGTGTTTATGAATACTTTCATACCTTTTTATACATTTGGAAAACTAAGGAATATAATGAGGTTGGCTGGTTGCTCCTAGTATCTCCAGATAAAATGGTGAAAGGAAAGGGGGCACCTGGGTGGCTCAATGGGTTAAAGCCTCTGCCTTCGGCTCAGGTCATGATCTCAGGGTCCTGGGATCCAGCCCCACATTGGGCTCTCTGCTCAGCGGGGAGCCTGTTTTCCCCTCTTTCTCACTACCTGCCTCTGCCTACTCGTACTCTCTGCCTATCAAATAAATAAATAAAATCTTATTTTAAAATGGTGAAAGGAAAGGATGAGTTCAGGGCTTGGAATTCCCAGCTCAAATGACCTGAAAGCTTTTGTGTGTGCCCTGAAGAGAACCTTATCTCCTCAAGGTGCAGGGCTGAGCCTGCTGAAAATCAGGCACAGAATGTTGTCCTGCCCGTAGCTGAATTAACAACACAAGTTTAACTCCTACCCTCACAAGGTGTCTACTGTTAAAGTGAAGGCATTGATTGAGAAAGACCGGGATCCTGTAACTTGGAATGGGGACATGTAACAGAACCTTGATGAACTAGAGACCTTGAGCTCCCAAATTCTGAAGAGTCTTCTTTGCCAGAGGAAGCAGCCTCTCCACTTCCAATAGTAGCCTTTCCCTCTCATCTGAGGGGACTAGCCCTGCATGGCCTAAAGAAGCTGTCATGTCCTCCCCTGAGGCATTGCCATGTAAGACAATGCTGATTCTCCTCGGGACCCACTCGCATCACCTCTCTGCTTCTAGACCTACAACCAGACTCAAGTCCCAGTGGGCCCCTAAAGATGAGCTACAAAATGGCACCCATGAGGCGGTGTGCCACACTTCAAAAGAGCTATTTGAGTTTTCTAACTTAGGCAGACAGAAATCTGGGGAAGGTGTATGTGAATGAATCCTGGGAGTGTAGGATAATGGTGGAAAGAACGTAAAGTTGGATCAGGCCAAATTCATTGACATGGGTTCACTAAGCAGAAATTCTGCATTTAATGTCTCAGCTCAGGGAGTCGTAAAGGACTCTAACAGTTTGTCTGAAATATGGACCAAAAGGTGACCCACAGTAAGTGAATTAGAAATGCCTTGCCAGCAATGTCCACAATAGCCAAACTATGGAAAGAACCTAGATGTCCATCAACAGATGAATGGATAAAGAAGTTGTGGTATATATATATATATACAATGGAATACCATGCAGCCATCAAAAGAAATGAAATCTTGCCATTTGCGATGACGTGGATGGAACTAGAGGGTATTATACTTAACAAAATAAGTCAATCAGAGAAAGACAATTATTATATGATCTCCCTGATATGAGGAAGTTGAGAGGCAAAGTAGGGAGTTTGGGGGGTAGGAAAAGAAAAAATGAAAGAAGATGGGATCAGGAGGGAGACAAACTATAAGAGACTCTTAATCTCACAAAACAAACTGAGGGTTGCCCGTGGAGCGGGGGCGGAGAGAGAGGGTGGTGGGGTTATGGACATTGGGGAGGATATGTGCTATGGTGAGTGCTGTGAAGTGTGTAAACCTGGCGATTCACAGACCTGTACCCCTGGGGCTAATAATACATTATATGTTAATAAAAAAATAAAAAATATTTAAAAAATAAAATAAGAAATGCCTTGCCAGCCTGAGTTTAATGTAGAAGAAGAAAGTCAAAGCCTTAGGGAGATTGGAATTTTAGAGTGGATTTGTCATTTAGGATTTACTCGCCCACACTGGGAGAGTCCAGAAGACATACCCTCCACCACTGCTGTGATGAATCAATTTGTGAAGGGAGCCCAGGCATCCTTGAGGAGCTCTGGAATCGCTCTTCTCGGTAGGCCAGACCTCATCGTCTTGACTGCAGTCACTGAATCGGGAAACCTAGACGCAGTGGGAGTAATTGGGAGTATGGTAGGGGTCAGATGCCAGCCTTCAACTGCCAGAGGCAATGCAGGCATGGTTGTGGTAAAGGACAGCAGAGCCAAATCAGCAGTCAGAGTAGTCTGACTCCTACAGATCCATGGGGCCGGGTGATCATGGTGTTCCTTGAAGTGGAGCAGATAAGCATCCTACTAAATTTGCACTCAATCTGTATGAGCAGACACATTCTAGGTCAAATGAGCAAAAGTCTAACCCGAATCATAAAAACAGAATCACACCCTCAGTCAGTTCCCAAAGGTGAGCCAGTTTAAAGACTTCTGGGTCTCATGAATGAAGGAGAAGCCAAGTTCCCTTAAGGAAGGAGCACAATACACTGCCCGAATTTATACCGAGAATCTTTGTCCTAGCCTCGTCTTTCCCAAGGGCCCTATGGCCTTTTACTTGACTCAAACTTTTTTTTTACTTTTTAAAAAGCTTTACCTTCTTACTTTGACTTCTAACTGTGCATTGGGGAAACAGAAGTAATTCGACCCTTCAGGGACTACTGGGCATTGACTTTAAAGTGACATTAATTTCAAGAGACTCAAAAGTGCCTGTGGTCTTCCAGAGTAGGGGCTTGTGGAAGTCAGGTGACAGTGGAGTTTCAACTCAGATTCATTTCCCAGTGGGACCAGTGGGTCCCTGTCTTAGTCCATTCAGGCTGCTGGGGCAAAATGCCACAGACTGCGTAAACAAAATGGGCTGCCTACAATTCTGAAAGCTTCAAGTCCAAGATCAGGGTGCCAGCATGCCTGGATGAGGGCCTTCTTCTGAACTGCAGGCCTCTCATTGCATCTTCACCTGGTGGAAGGAGCCAGGGAGCCCTGGGGAGTCTTTTTGACAAGAGCACTACTCCCATTCCCTTCCTATTCACGAGGGCTCTACCCTCATGACTTAACCCTCCCAAAGCCCCCATCTAGTCATACTTCCACCCTTAAGAGTCAGGATTTCAAGCTATGAATTTTGAAGAGATGCAGACATTCAGGCCATAGCAGTCCTCAAGCCCATTCCAAAAATGTATCATTGGAATAGATATACTCAGCAGCTGGTCCAATCCCCATGTTGGTACTCTGACCTGTGGAGTGAGGATAATTATGGTAGGAAAGGCCAACAGAAGCCACTAGGACTGCCTCTATCCAGAAAAAAAATGATAAACAGAAGCACTACCACAGACCTGGAAGGATTGCAGAAATTCGTGCCAAATTAACACATCCCTGATACCTTACATGCAGCTGTTGGCTGGCAAATGCTTTTTCCTTGACACCTTTTAGTACAGATCACCAGGAGCAGCTTCTTTCAGCTGGTGAGGGCAGCAATATATCGTCACTCTCTTCCCTCAGAAGTAGAGCAGTCCTCCAGCCCTATGTCCTAATTCAGTTCACAGGGACCTTGGTCACTTTCTTCTTCCACAAGATGACACACTGGCCCATTACGTTAATGACAGCAGCTGACTGACCTCGTGAACGGGAAGTAGCAACGGCTCTAGAGTTATTGGTAAGACATTGCGTGTCGGAGGGTAGGAAATAAATCCCATAAAAATCCAGGGGCCTTTTCCCTCAGTGAAATTTCTTGGTGTCCCGCGGTGTGAACATGTCAAGATATCCCTGGTAAGGGGATGGATAGTTTGCGTCTAGCTCCTCCTACAACCAAGAAAGAGACACAGTGTTTTGGGGAGCCTCTAGATTTTGGAGGCAACACGCTCCTCATGGGGGTGTTGCTCCAGCCCATTTACGAAGGGACCCAAAGTGCTGCTGGGTTTCAGTGGGCTCAGAAAGGAAAAGGCTCTGCCACGGGTCTGGGCCTGCAAAACTCTTCTGCCACTAGAGCCCTACAAGCCAGTGGAGTGAATGGGGCTTGAAGGGTCAGCGGCAGATAGAGATGCTGTTTGGAGTCTTTGGCGGCCGTTAGAGGTGAATCAGCACTTGGCCCTTAGGACTTTGCAGCAAAGCCCAGGGCCATCCTCTGAAGTTAACTGTTCTCCTTTTGAGAAACAGCTCTTTTTCTGCTCCTGGGCCTCAGCAGAGACAAAGCACTTGACCACGGGCCACCAAGTTACCAGGCAACGTGAGCTCCCCATCGTGAACCAGATGGTATAGGACCCACCAATCCCTGCTGGTGTGCTCCATCATCAAACAGAAATAATATGGACAGGATCCTGCTTGAGCTGACAGACCCTGGCCTGAAGGCAGAAGCAAATTATAACACAGAGAACTGACCCAGAGGCTCATGGCCTTCAGCCCAGGTTCCCTGTCATCTCTCTCCCAGCCCACAGGCATAGCCTCACGGGGAGTTCCCTGCGATCAGTGGACAGAGGAAGAGAGGACGCAGGCCTGGTTTCCAGATGGTTCTGCATGATATGCAGTTACCTGGATGTGGTCAGCCATGGCACTGCAGCCCCTCTCTGGGACAGCCCTGAAGGCAGTGGTGAAGGGAAATCCTCCCAGTGGGCAGAACTTGGGCAGCGCCCCTGGGTTTTCACTTTGTTTGGAAGGAGAAATACCAGACATGTGATTAAATATCGATCCATGGTCTGTGGCCGGTGGTTTGGCTGGATGGTCAGGGATTTGGGACAAGCATGATTGGAAAATTGGTGACAAGGAAATGTGAGGCAGAATTATGTGGATAAACTTCTCTGAATAGAGGGACGGTGGGAAACGTGAAGATATTTGTGTCCCGTGTGAATTCTTACCGAAGGGTGACCTCAGCGGAAGAGAATTTTAATATTCAAATGGATAGGATGCCATGTCCTGTGGATACCAGCCAGCTTCTTTCTGCAGCTACCCCACCATCTCCCAACAGGCTCGTGAACAAAGTGGCCATGGTGGCAGGGCTGGTGGCTCTTCAGGGCTCAGCAGCCTGGCTATGGCCACTGATGAGGCCTCAACTGCTGGCAACAGAGACACACCCCCAGCCCCTGACATGGCAACACCTCCCGGGTGGTCATCCCACTTAGCCGGGGGGAGGTTGGTGACCTAGAACCCCTTCGGTCATGAAAGAGGCTTTTAAAAAAAAAAGCATTTTGTTCTTACTAGAATAGACACTCTGGACCCAGATTTGCCTTGTCAGTCATGCCACGCTTCTGCTAACACTGCCATCCATGCACTTACAGAATGTCTGACGCACCCCCATGGTATCCCACCCAGCATTGCTTCTGACCAAGGAACAGCAAAAGAAGGGCAACAATATGTCCATGCTCATGGAGTTCACTAGTCTTACCATGGTCCCCACCACCCTGGAGCATGTGGTTTGACAGAACAGTGGAATGATCTTTTGAACACTCAGTTATAATGCCAGTTAGGTGGCGATACCTTGCAGGGCCAGGGTCAAGTTTTCCAGAAGGCCCTATCAACTCTGAATTACCATTAATATATGGGACTGTTTCCCCCACAGCCAGGATTCATAGGTCCAGGAGCCAAGAGATGGAAATGGGAGAGGCACCACTCGTTACCCCTAGTTGCTCACTAGCAAAATTTTTTGTTTCCTGTTCCCACGGCCTTAGGCTCTGCTGGCCTAGAGGTCTTGGTCCCAAAGGGAGGAATGTTTTCACCAGGAGGCACGACAATGATTCCATTGAACTGAAAGTTATGATTTTAGCCCGGCCCCTTCGGACCCCTCATGTCCCCAAATCAACAGGCAGAGAAGAGAGTTACTGTGCCAACTAGGGTGATTGGTCTTCACTAACAAGGGAAAATTGGGCTGCGAATGCACAATGGAGGTAAAGAAGAGTATGTCTGGAAGATAGGAGATCTCTAAGGGAGTCCCTTGGTATTACCATGCCTTCTGAGTGAGGTCAGCAACAACTACAACAACTCAATCCAGGCAGGACTGCTAATGGCCCAGACCCTACAGGAATGAAGTTTTGGGTCACCCCACCAGATGAAGAGCTGTGACTAACTGAGGTGATTGCTGAAAGTAAAAAGAATACAGAAGGGCTAGTGTAAGGAAATCATTATAAGTACCAGCTCTGACCACATGCCCAGTTACAGAAATGAGGACATAAGATGTATTGTCTTTATATAATCGTTTTTAAGATTTGTTCATTTTACATCATAGTAATCAAGAAATAGGATATCAAGAAGAGGAGGAAACATCTTTAAAGGAGTTTACCTCTTCTGGGGAAGGAGTTAGTGCATTTTTGGTTGTTTGCAAGATTGTTGTATCATGTTAGAGGTTTATGGCCTTTTTATTGTCTTTATTTGGAGAATAAGTTTGGTTTAAGGAGATACACACGGATGCCAAGTTGATGAGGGGTAGACTTGTGATGGTTAATTTTATGGATCAATATGAATGGGCTGCTGGGTGCCCAGATATTTGGTTAAACCTTATCCTGGGAATGTCTATGAAGATGTTTCTGGATGAGGTGAACGTTTGAATCCATAGATCCGTGTAAAGCAGGTTGTCCTCCCCAGTGTGGGTAGGTCACATACAATCTGTTGGAAGCGCAAATAGAAAAAAAAGGCAGAGTAAGGGAGAATTCGTTCCCTCTGCCTTATTCTTTGAGCTGGCACACTGATTTTCTCCTGCCTTTGATTACACACTTGGACTGGAACTTACACCATCAGCTCTCCTGGGTCTTTGCCTTGCTGACTGCACATTGTGAGGCCTCTCAGCCTCCAATACCACATGAGCCAATTCCTGATAATAAATCTCTTTATATGTCTATGTATCTCCCATTGGTTCTTTTTCTCTGGAGAACCCAGACAAATGCAGTCCCACGATACTTGTAGGGACCCATGAAAGTGCTTTAATTTTAATTTCTTTTAAAATCAGGAGATGAATATAATAACAATGAATACATACAAAATCAGTCAAGGCCAGATTATGTATTTCTTTATGCCAATGTAGTTATAAAATATAATTTTAAGTATATTTTGATGGAAGAATGAGCCCACAAAGGCACAAGTGCCTACAACCCACAAAAGCCATAATGTGACCCTGCTAACACTCCACGTGCCCCACCCATGAGGACTGGGAGTCTTTTGGCCTGGGATCCAACGTCTACCCATTGGTTTGGTGGGTTGGCCAGGATGGTGTTTCTGTAGCCTTGCACTCACCTTGAAGAAGAGCCGCTGTCCTTGAGTTCTATCTATTAATAAACTATATGTGTTTCTAGGAGTGAGGTGGGTCTACCCCTGCAAAAAGCTGAGTAAACCAGAACCAGGCAGAGGAGAGTACTAGCTTCTCCTTTGAAAAGAAGATAACTATCAAGGAGCACCTTTCCCTACACCCACCATTAGTTTTCCTCTGTGTCCTGCCCTGGTTCTTATCTAATTAGGCTGACTTCTCTTCCCCAAAAGATCAGGACAAAATATTTAGTAAGCCCACACTATGTGTCAGATACTCCTCCGGGCAGAGATAAACAACGGGATGCTCACAGTCTTTGCAGGCAAACAGCCGCATAAATAAGCTGTTAGAGCACAGAGCCCAAATTGCTATGCACAGGTCTATTTTAATTCTACCTGGTTGAACCGGAAGGCTTCACAGAGGAGGAAGCACTTGAGCAGGGCGTGGAAGGGTGAATACCAGTTCTACCACAAATGTAGCCTCAGGGAACAGGGGAGGGTGGGCATGTGTCCTTCTAACTTCCCAGAGGGGAGAATTTGTTTGGTGGTCCCAAATGTGTAGAACCAAGAAAAGTTGTATGAAATGAGCTCTGTAAGTTGTGAGCCAAAAAGTACAATAGTTTGTTCTGTGATGGTGTAAAATGATTTCTTCTTGCAAAGAAAAACAAAAAACCTGAAACAAATGTAAATTTGGAACACCCTGTCACAGAAGACCTGCCACCACCACAAAATATTCTGTGCCCTAAGACCTTTTTACTCACCTGCAATCTGACAGGGAAAGAAGGGCAAGAAGAACATTCCAAGCAGAGGGCTGGGTGCAGGCAAAGGGGAAGAGGGCCAGGTTCTGGGGATGGCAGGGAGTCCTGTTGAGTCAGAAATGGGAGTATAACCATGACATGGCCCCAATCGAGCCTCTTATCCCAAAGAAGGAAATAGGTACTAAGACAAGGAGTATCCTTGTCTTTTGTGGGAGGAGGGTGGCCTCTTAGTGATTAAGTGTGATAAACTATGTGTCCAGAGTGTGTTTTTAGGGCTCTAGCTATAAACATCTCAGCTGGTTTATGAACTATATAGTATAATATGGTATAATGAAAAAATATTTTGGGGGACTTTGTCCTGGGTTTCTGGCACAAAGCTCCTAAAACCTTTGCAATTCACTGGTAGAAACGCCTGTTGCTGTTCAGCATGACCCTTCTGAACACACCTGAGTTTATGCCGATGACGTGACTCAGGGCAGAGTCTCCAGCTAGCTTCAGGATGGGGGCTGATTGCCAGAAAGACCAAACACATGACTAGAGGGTGGGAATTTTCAGCCTCATCTCTGAAACTCTTAAGAATAGAAGGGGGGCTGGAGATTGAGTTATAAAAACTCTGGAATGATGAGATTCTGAGAACTTCCAGGTTGGTGACCACATCAAAGTGTTCAGTGAGTGATGTACCCTGAAAGGGCACAAAAGCTCCACCTCCCCACCCTCATCCTTTGCTCTGTGTATCTCTACCATTTGGCTTGTCTCAAGTTGTACCATTTATAATGAAATGGTAGTCATAAGTCAAGCACTGTTTTTAATTCTATGAGTCAGTCCAGTAAATTATCGAACTTGTGAGGAGTCATGGAAACCTCTGAATTTATAATTGGTCAGGCAAAAGTAAGGGTCATCTGGGGACTCCACTTGCAGCTGATATTTAAAGTGGGGACAGTCTCTAGGACCAAGTCCTTTAGCTTGTGGGATCTGATGCTAACTCCAGGTAGATAGTGTCGGAATTCAATTGAGTTGAATTGAGTTGAATTATAGACACGTAGGTGGTGACAGAGAATTGGAGAATGGATGTGGAAAAACAACACATATTTGGTGTTGGGAAAAGACACACACATGGGAGTCGGAAAAAAGCCATGCATATAGAAATTACAATTCATAAGGAAACATCATTAGCTGGGTTTAAGGAAGACAATTTACAAAGCAGCTCATGGATTTTACTTTGCTTACAACTAATGCATAGTCCTCTTGGTTTTAGAGCCAAGCTGATGAGAGATACAATCCCCAAACCAGAACATCCCAGGAAAAACTCAGTCTTCTTTTTATTCTGATGGCAAGCTGAGAGGCCCATATAGAGGTACTGTAGTATACAGG
>RCUC01128803.1:0-28150 GCA_003697995.1 Taxidea taxus jeffersonii | reverse complement strand
TGTAGGTATGAACTTGTCAGGCAGTAAGGAGACCAGCGTAATAACTTGTCAGTATGTCTGAATCACGGTGTGGAATCTTGGAGCAGGAAAACTCCCCCAGACACATGGCACCCATACCAGCCAACCCCCAACCAATGCAGCTTAATGCCATGTGGCTACCCCGAGTACCAGGGCATGGTATCTGTTGGGCCTCCCCCTGTCTGATGAATGATCATGAAGCAGTGCAGATGAGTGGAAAAATGACTTTGGATAGATGGACTTGGACCTTGCTTTTTCCACTTATTAGCCTGTGCCATGTGGACAAATAGCCTAAAATTAGTGGCTCAGTTTCCTCATCTGTAAAGTGGGGAGAATTCTAAGGTCCCATCTAAAGCCAGACACTCCCTCGGGTGGCTTGTGGGTGTGTAGTGGGTTCAGAGTACCTCTACACTGGGTCAGGCTTCAACATTCTTCTGCCTCAAAATCTCAGATTATATTTTAATACTCTGATACTGACATGTCAGTGATTTGGGGTAGAGTGGGTATCAGATGGCTTTTACTGCCACCATATACCATTGACCCCCTCCCTCTCTTGGGTGGTATTTGCTCAAGAAATCCAAATCTGGGGGCACCTGGGTGGCTCAGTGGGTTAAGCCTCTGCCTTCGGCTCAGGTCATGATCTCAGGGTCCTGGGATCAAGCCCCACATTGGGCTCTCTGCTCAGCAGGGAGCCTGCTTCACCCTCTCTCTCTGCCTGTCCTCTGCCTACTTGTGATCTTTGCAAAAAAAAAAAAAAAAATCTAAAAAAAAAAAAAAAAGAGAAATCCAAATCTGAGCCACACAATAATGGGCACAGTTGTATGCATCCCCATCCCTTCACTCACCAAGAATTCTCTACTGGGTGTTGGGTTTTCTGAACTATGATTCTGTCACAATTATTGATCACATGCACCTTGCAAAGCAGCTTTGTAAACTTGTACTACAAGGGACAGGAGAGAAGAAAATAGAAATATGCATGCTCACGTAAAACAACTTTTGGAACAAAGGGTAAGGGCAGCTGAGAGGATTTTGTGGCAACAGGTTTGTGGGTAGGGAGGTTTGTGGAGCAACAGGACAAGGGGGAGATGGAGTCCTTGGCCAACATGAGAATCTTCTTCCCTCTGAAAGGCATTTCAGGCTGTGGGAGACCCTCCTGCTGCACAGGTGAAAGGGACTCATTTTGCCACCAGGAGAGAGAAGCTTGGGTGCCCATGATGCTGCCCAGGTGTTTCCTGTCGACGGGTGTGCTCCGGGGGTGGTATTTGGAGCTTTGGTTGTATTGGGGTTTTTGGTTTTTTTTTTTTTTTTTGGTTCTGGTTTTGTTTTGTTTTCCAATTATTCCTCTGTCCTGTTTCCCAGGGAGCCCTGGAGGAGCAGCTGGCCCTGAGTGGTGATGGCACCTACAACGCACACTTTGGGGAGAGCATTGCCAGCCTAGGCGACCTTGATGATGATGGGTTCCCAGGTCAGTGAGCTCACACCTGCACTCTGCCGTTACCCTGGCACGAGGTGCTACTGGATCTGCCTGCCTGCTTGGAAAGCCCCTGCAGGGAGGGGTACCCTTAGAGAAGATGTTCTCCATGCAGACACTCGGGGCTGGGCTCTGAGCCTGCTGTGCTTCTGCTTCCACATGGTACCTTGTCAGCAGCCTCAAGTTCTTGGCTGTGTGTTGGCCATGTGAGGGGTCCTAGGGCTGGGCCACAGGGGCTTCTTGCTGCAGACATGTTTGACCCGGCTTCCTCCCGCCACCAGTTCCTTTGTCTGAGCCTCTAAGGGTCTACTGCACTGTTAGTACATGAGTGTGGAGGGACTTAGACATTCTCAGCCCCAAGAGTGACAGCAAGGGGATGGACTTGAATATGTTCCTGCCAAGAGGGTGGGGCTATATGTACCTGATGTCAAGATCTGTCTGGACTGCAGATTCCTTCACAGTCTCTTGGCCTCTCTTTCTGGTCTGTTCAGTGTTGTCTCCACTTATTGTATACGCGGTACATGGACATCAGGACCTGTGGGCCCCATGTCACTAGGGGGACAGCTGAGGTGGGGAACAGGCTGGGGGTCAGCTCTTGCCTCAGGCCAGACAGTCAGGCTCCTTTGATACCCTCACAACTCTGACTAGAGAGGATCCTGGCTTGAGGTCGTGTGAGCATAGGTCCTGTACCTTGACCTCACTTCTGCAAACACATGACTTCTGTTAGAAGCAAAGGAAAGAAAGGGAGATCTCGGCTCTGTTCCAGGGGCTGTCAGTTTGTGAGGGTAACGATATTTTTTTTGGGAAGTGAATGCCATTTTATATAAGTCCCTTCTCCGGGAATGAATTGACTTTCTCAATTATGCAATAACCATAGTTTATGGAATTCCCCTGACAGAAATTTGGGTGGGTGGTTTATATTTGCATTTCTCTTATTGGATGGGTCAGTGGTTTTTTTCTGTGAGGATGAGGTAGGAACTTTTTTGAAACTGAATCCTTCTCAGCTTCAATAATTTTCTTTCTCACCCCGCCCCCCACTTTTCTTCCCTGCTAAGAGATTGTGTGTCTCACTTAATGCCTGGACAACCTACAACCAAGAAATTTCTGGTATGGAGGGACCCAGATGATGGCAGGAATTAGGAAAACTCCTTATATTACTCCATATGGCTTTCTAACCCATAGCTGTTTTTCTCCCCTCAGATGTGGCCATTGGCGCACCCAAAGAGGACGACTTCTCCGGGGCCGTCTATATCTATCATGGCGATGCTGGTGGGATCGTCCCCCAGTACTCAATGGTAATTGCTGTGAGAATGACGTGGTAACTGTCCATACATTCATCTGACAAATACATAGGGAAACTTTAGTCTATACCACACCCTGGGATACAGAGGAAAACACAACACGGTTTCTCCTGTCAACTTTTCCACCCTCCAGTGAAAGACAGCAACCATTGGTATTGCTTATTAAGTACAAAAACATGTTCAGAAACTCCTGAGTGTGCTCTCCGTCAGGGAGGCCTTCTGCCTGTGAAAGATGACATCCACACCCTTACCCACATTAGGAGTTATTTCTTGGAGAAGAAGAGGTTTTCTTTTAGTTACTCCTTTGTCAATCATCTGTACTAGCCAAAGGAATATGTTGTAAAATGTCATTTAGAGAGACAACAGTCCATGGAGTTGGGGTTTAAAAGCTGTCACGGGGCTGATTGGTAAAAGCGGTGTCACAGTGAGGAGCTGTCAAAGCTCTGGCCTTGAGCCCCAGACTTGGGAACGTGGAAGTGGTGGGTTCTGTTTTTTGCCATATCAGCGTGGTATTCAATCTTGCTGATGGTATCAGGCCCAGCTCCTGGGAAAAAAGGAAGTCACTCTTTTGACAGAAGCATCGTCAGGATATTTGGGGATGTCTCTGTCTGGAGCGGCACAGGCCTGTGTCATTCTCCCAGTGAGTGGGTCAGTGGGAGAAAGGGGCTGAGCACAAGTGGAGAAACTTACAGTCAGCAAATATTGATCTGGCGAGTGCTTCTTACGCGCTTACCACTTCCTACTCAGGCTTATGCTTCTCATCACAAAGAAGCTGGCCTCCTATCTCGATTATCTCTAAGGAAACAAAACTTCCAACTGAGTTGCATTCTTGCAAAATGTTCTGTAAGTGTTCTGTAAAGCAAAGTATGAGGAAAGTGTGCAAACCTGTTCATGTGTTGAAGTCTCTAGGTAAGAAAGAGACTTTACAAGTGGGTTTTAAGAGCCAGTCCATAAACAGGACTTCAGTCTATGCATTCATAATTGTTCTTCTTGCAGCAGATAAAAATGAGCTGATTAGAGGCTGAGGGTTGGTTTGTCGCCAGCTTCCTGTGCCCTCTCTGCTGGGGCCAGCCCAGCTCAGTGATTCCCACTTGAGTCAGAGGGTAGAGAGGGGGCACCACTCTGCGCTCTTTTTTTAGTCCTTGTCCTAGTCCTGTGAGATGGTGCCTTTGCTGTCCACCTGTTTTCCTTAGGTACCTCCAGCCCAGGGAGGTGACTACGCTTGCCCAAGGTCTCTGGCTAGTTAAGTGGCAGTATGGCTACCCTGAAACTTGACTCCCATCCTCTTACTGTCCCCACACTGGACGAAGGAACACTCAGGGATGCTCACCTGGAAAACGTAGAAATGTGGAAACTTATCCTGCTCTGAAGCACACATACTCCAAGGGGCCTGGTCTACTCGGACCACCCTCTTTTCATTAGAAATGAATGACGGGAATAGGGAGCTCTTAGGTGACTCAGCCGATTTGGCAGGAGGAAGAGGGCTTTGGGCGCAGGTTGGGGGCCACATCCGTGTCAGGGGGGCGGCTGTGGTCTGAGTGAGCGACCCTCTTCACGACATGACAAGTGGGAAGTCATCCAGGGAGCCCAGTCCTCCAGCAGCCGTGGGGGTCACTGTCCACACTTCCGCCTGGAAGCTTGTTCCCGGACCTTGGAAGCGAATCACACAGAGAGGTAACCTGTCAGAGACCCCTGCTTCCCCTCCTCCTGCGGCCCTCCAGTGTTTTGTTTTGTTGCTGGGTGGAATCCCCACAGGGAACTGAAGGACAAATTTTGTGGTTAGCATGGAGTGTCTTCAGTAGGAAGCAGGGATCAGCAGCTGGACTCGTCCTGCCTCTGTCAGCACGCAGGGAGGCTCGATAGCCTTGACAAAGAGAAGTGGTTTGGAGCACTTAAAAGAAAAAAAAAAAGAAAGAGAGAGGGAAACAAGTACGTTTGTCCTTTTCCAAGCTGCTAATACGTATATGATAAGGTCAGTGATTTAAAAGGAAAAAAGAAAAAGAAAAACCCTTCAACGACATATTCTTCGGGCTGCGGTCTGGACAGAGCGGGCATTGTGCAGGTGAACCCGAGGAAGAAATCAGAAACAGCTCTGGGCAAAGGAGTTGCTTTTCTTTGGCCCAGACTGGTATTTATTTCTGCCGGATAAATTGTGAGATCAGGGCTGAAGTTGGTCCACATTACTCTTTAACTCATTCCTCTTTCTTGGGCTCGTCAGGAAAAGTGTTGATTTTAAGATCCTTGTGTGCCTTTCTCAATTTGAGAGCCCCCTGGGCACGTCAGGGCGGCCCCTATGATCTTTCTCCTGCCATGAGGACACTGCCTGTAAACCTGGGCAGGCGGAGGTTTTCCAAGGCTCCTGGTTTTCATTTAGGGTTATTAGCACTGAGCAGACTTATCTTCCTGGCTTTATGGCCTAATGGCCTGCAGATGTCTGTGGGATAACTTAAGCCAGCATCGCCACCCCCAAATGGACCACCCCTTCACTCTTCCCCCTTGTCCCAGCCACTGCAGAGCTTAGAAATGCAGACCCAGGGCAAGCTGCTGTTAGCATCGTTAGACTGCGGAGCTGAGCTGGCCTGCCTCAACATGGGGCTTTTAAGAAATAGACATACATACATGTTTGTTTAGACAGAGCCGTGTGGGATGTGGAGCTCTGCCTGCGAGCAAGGAACATTTCAGCATTTGCTGGTGCTCTGATTTGTACTGTGATGCTTTCACATTTCCTGTTGGACGGCTTAAGTAAAGATGGCAAGTGGAAGGTTATTCGCAGTGATGGGTTCCCGGGAGGGGTGGTGGGGGGTGGGAGTTGGTCCCTCTCCATCTGTAGATTCTATGGAAACTCCCTCTTCCCATGCTCATGACTTCTCTGGATGACTCAGTAAGGAAAAGGATACGGGAAGAAAGTCCACAGTGAGCCCCTGGCTATCTGTAAACCTGGTTCCGATAGGGGTTGTGCTGTATGGCATGAAAACAAAGCATCTTACTTATCTTCTACAGTGAGGGCATTGGGAGGTAGCCTCCCCAGAGAGATTGTGTAAACAAGGAGAAGAAGAAACAGGTCAGATCCCAGGAAATGGGACTTTTCTGATTCAGGAAGTTTGATATCTTTTGAGGAACTGCGCCACATAGATGATGAGTGACGGAGGCCACTTGCAGCAAATAGCCCTGAACCAAGACAGCATATGTTAATACAGACTGAACTTCATGATGAATGAAAGTACAGATGCCCTGTGGTGGTAGAGCTGTGAACTCTAACTGGCTGGTTGGGGGGCTGCCTTGCAGGGAAGAGGGTGGCTTCAGCTGATTTTTTTTTTTTTTAATTTCCTACAGTTTATAGAAGGTTCAGGACCCTGGAGCTCCAGATTTACTAGGTAGGACAGTCTCACCCTGTATGTAAAGCTCAGGAGCCTGTAGGGTTGAGAGCTGTAGTTTGATCAGTTCAGTTGAGAGGTGGTTTCCATGCGGCCATCTCTTCCAGCTGGACATGCTCACCGCCTGCCCCAGGGAAAGACTGACGGCACTTCCAAAGAGAGGGGTGGCCCATGTTTGGTACATATTTGGGTAGAGAGATCTAAGGAAAACATGTTCTTAGAATTCTAGCTAGCTCCATCTGCGTGGAAACAAAACAGAACTGCTGTTGGAAATGGGAGTAAACATCCATTTTGAACTTCACATGGCATGTCAAAACATTAGCACACAAGTCTAGGTGGGTTTTTCATGAACACTGAGCTTGAAAAATTTTTAAACAATGACCTGTCATGAAGACAAGTTACTGTAACCAAGTGCATGGTCTTTGGCCCTGTGCTAAAAACCCCAGGATCAAATTAGGACCACAGGTTTCTCTCTCCACAGCTTCAGGACCGAGCATCCGACGGAAGCTGGGTAGAACAGTCATGGGTTCTTACTCACCACTGTGCTCCTATCTGGTGACTCAATTTCCCTATTATCTGTTTTAGAAGCTGTCCGGCAGGAAGATAAGTCCGGTTCTGCGGATGTTTGGGCAGTCCATATCAGGAGGCATTG
This sequence comes from Taxidea taxus jeffersonii, assembly GCA_003697995.1. Taxonomy (NCBI): domain Eukaryota; kingdom Metazoa; phylum Chordata; class Mammalia; order Carnivora; family Mustelidae; genus Taxidea; species Taxidea taxus. Next base: position 21,334 of record RCUC01128803.1, on the reverse strand, counting down.
ATATGGATGGAAATGGCTATCCTGGTAAGCTGTTTTTCTTTAAAGGCATATGAGATAAACGAAGATAAGTGCCTGAGGTAGAGTCATTTCCAGTCCGGTTAAGCCGTTAAGCCATGGCGACATCTGTTTGGGATGAGGAAAATTCCCACAATAGAAGGGGATACTTTGCCTGGTATTTGATTTTAAGGTGTTGAAGTTTATTTTGGGGTTTTAGAATGATCTATTCTGAAGAGTTTAAGCACCAAAAGGATGGTCTGATATCAAAAGAAACAACAACAACAACAAAAAGAAAGGAAAAAAAACCCAGGATTTCTGTGGCATCAGCTCTTTCTAATGAAGTGTCCACATTAAAACTGACAGTGAAACCTCATGTTTTCCTCAATATTTAAGCATAGTTGGATACCTCTTGCTCTTGAGAGGGGAAAAAATGGAGCTGGGCAGCACCTTTCCCACCTCCTAACCCCTGCAAGAAAATTGAAATATTTGGAGGAAAAAGAAAACCATGCCCTCTCCCTGATGGACAAAACAGACCCTCACTGTTCTGGCTGCCTTGTCTTTAGGGTGAATTAATGCCTTGTGGTGGTTGAGGCTAATTGAAGAAAAATGTACCATTTCCCACCTCAGTCCCAAGTGCTGTCTGGTTTAGGGAAAATGCCCTGGGCAGGGCGGTGGTGGTTCTTTTGGGGTTTGAAGGGGATGGAGTGGAGTGAGGTGAGGAAAGAGAGGTGAGAATTTGAAAAAATCTGAAATGTTCCTGGAATTCAGGAAGCATTTCCCTGGAACTCTAGGTCATCTTGCTGTCTTTTTTTTTTTTTTTTTTTTTAAGATTTTATTTATTTATTTGACAGACAGAGATCACAAGTAGGCAGAGAAGCAGGCAGAGAGAGAGGAGGAAGCAGGCTCCCTGCCGAGCAGAGAGCCCAATGCAGGGCTCGATCCCAGGACCCCAGGATCATGACCTGAGCCGAAGGCAGAGGCTTTAACCCACTGAGCCACCCAGGCGCCCCCATCTTGCTGTCTTTGAGGAAGTACTTCTTCCACTTAAAATGCCCCGGAAGGACTTGTGAGATCCAGTGCTGGGCTGTATGAGGGCAGCGCATTTGGTAGTTTCTTATGGGCAGCAGTTTTGATCATTTTTGTGACCTTACAGAGCCAGGAGGAGGGGATAGGAAAGGGTTGTTGCTGAAGTTTTTGTTCTTGTGGGCCTCATGGGCTTAAGTCGGAGAAGGCCATTCTTCTTGTTTTGGGTAATTTGTGGCTGTCCTGGGATAATACCTGATGTATATGCAAAATGCTCCCACGTGCATGATGGGTACGTGTGGCCAGTGGGTAGAGGTGGTGTGTTCCCCACGTGAGAGACATGGGTAATGAGCCGCAGAGAACTTAGGGGCCAGGCCAGAGGCCACATCGCAGTGGGCAGAGACACACGTGCACTGTGAGCAGGTATGTTCACACTTCATGACCTATGTGAGTTTCTTACATTTTTTTCTTTTAAGATTTTAAAAAAATTTTATTTATTTGAGAGAGAGTGAGCACATGAATGTGGAGAGGGGCAGAAGGAGGAGCAGGCTCCCCACTGAGAAGGGAGCCTAGTGTAGGACTCGAGCTCAGGCCCCTGGGATTGTGACCTGAGCCAAAGTCAGACACTTAATAACTGAGCCGCCCAGGCGCCCCTGAACTCCTTATATTTTTCATAAAAGAAATGACAGATTCCTCAGGTTCTTTTGTTTTCACATCTAGTCAACTCAAAAAGACTTGGAAAACAGCAAAATTAACAAGCATACCCAAGTGCAGAAATTTTAGCAGCCCTACAATTCATGGATTTACTGTTTCTTTTTCCTTAATGAGGGCATTGTATAGACACAGGGATTCAGTCTCTCTCAGATTCAGATGGTTGGTTCTGTAAGGTGGTAATGGGAACCCCAGGACTAAGGAGTTTATACTCGAGGGGAAGAAAGGCAGAAAGCTACTAGATGAATATATACTTTATACATTCAAGTTACTTAAAAATAAACATTATTGGGGCACCTGAGTGGCTCAGTCATTAAGCATCTGCCTTAGGCTCAGGTCATGATCCCAGGGTCCTGGAATTGAGCCCCAAATTGGGCTCCTTGCTCAGAGGAGGGTCTGCCTCTCCCTCTTCCTTTGCCTGCTGCTCCCCTTGCTTGTGCTCTCTCTCTCTTCTCAGAAATAAATAAATAAGATCTTAAAAAAAGGAGAAAAAATTACCATCTAGCACTTGGGTTTTGGTTTGTAGTGTACTAAGTACTTCCTGAATTTTCTGAGTTAAATATGTGATTTATGTATTTAAATATTCTTAAAATATTACATTTAACAACTAATACTATATTTAGCAAGTATTTAATAGATGTCTTCTAATTTAAGTATTATAAAATATCATCAGCTTTTGAAGAAGACCCTGAGGATAATTATGTCCACAGTACAGACAAGGACACTGAGAGATTCTGAGGTCACAGGGATTGAGAGGTGGAGCAGAGATGATTCACATGTTCTACAGAACCTAGAGCTCTTTTCCAGCTCATTTAGTTCTAAGTATCTGCCTCTCTAATTCATTCATGTCCAAAAGATACATAATGTGACCCACATACATAATATAATGTATTCTTGGAACCATATAAAAAAGATAAAAAGAAATAGGTGAAATTAATTTTAATAATCAATATAAAAGTTTTTTGGCTAGTTCATGGTTTTCATACCAGCCACATTTCAAGGTCTCAGCAAGCCACACCTGGTGATTGGCTGCCACGTGGGGCATTGTGGCTCTCCCTCTTCCGAGATCACCATGTGGCCCACAGGAAGGCTGTCGGGGGCCCCCGAGCTCAGTGCTGGGCCGCTGTGGCTGGGGACCTTGCCAGGGGGTGGGTAGGCTGGGAGGGGCTTCAGCACATCTCTGAATGCTACGAACTTCTGATTTTCAGATGTAACTATTGGAGCCTTCATGTCTGACAGCGTGGTTCTTCTAAGGTGAGATACTTCCCTCTTGCTTCTTGGATTGCATTCTTCGCGATGAGGGCTGGGCTTTGGTGAGGTGGGTGGTTGGGGAAGTTATTCACTGTCAGTCAGCAGTTCCCTCTGTGCTACTCCCGGAGGTGCTCGGAAAGTAGAAATGCGGCTGTCTGGTCCTCCTTGCCCTCAGTTGCAGAGTTTCCAGCTGGCGGGCTTCGAGTGGCTTGTAGCTCTGAGACGGTAGCCTCCCTAGGGCTTGGGGTGGCTTCAGCCCCAGCGGTTTTGCCTTTTGCCTTGAACAGCTGCTTCATGAATGTGTGTACATGATGTCCTCCTTTCCTATGGGTGCCAAGACACTCAGGGGCTCTCAAGCACTGCCTTGTCCCAGCTCTTCATCCCCACCTTGTCAGTCCCTGGATCCCCAGGGGCGGGGAGCCTCCTGCCTTTGAGCAGGACTTCCTTGCCTGTGGAGGCAGAGGTGAGGGATGGGAGCCCACACACCCTGAATCTCTCCTACAAAGGCTGGGGGCTGCCATCCCGCCCTGAACCATCTCCAAGTATTTCTGTCTGTATGAGTCAGAGGAGGCCAAATTACCCTTTGGAGTGGGAGCCAGCTCTTAGGTTTTGTTAATAACCTGATGGCAGAACTTTCTAAAATAGGCCGGTGGGATCTTAGAGCTGGAAGGGGTCCCAGAGGCCATGGAGCTGCACACCCCAGATTTTTCTCATTCAGCAGTGCCTTCCTCCAAGTCTCTGGCTGCAAGGCACCCAGCCCTTAAGGTGCTTCTAGGGGTGAGAGCTTAGAAACTTTGGAGGGAACCAGTTAACCCCAGCTAACTTGGGATGTTAACCTGTTAAGGAGGCAGAATCACCTTAGGTTGGGAGGGTGAGGTCCAGGGCCAGGTGGCCTGGGTTCGAACCCCCACTCTGCTGTTGGGAGGCAGGTTTCTCTGGGTGACCCGCCTGTCAGGATTCTTGCCCGTTAAATGGGAGAATGGTAGTACTTCCTTCACTGGGTCCGCAGAACTCTGTGAATTAGCACTACATGCAAAATGCATAGAATAAGTAGGGGGTCAATGACTGTTAACAATTCTTAGATAACTTATGCAAAATGTGCCTCCCTAAAATTCTTCTTGATTCTATATTTTGCATGTAGCAGCCCTTCAGTATTTGATGGTGGCATGTGTGTCCCTGAGGTGGTGACGTCGCTGTTGCCATGTGACTGGATCTCCACTTTCTTTATCCCCCAACCCTCACCCCCGTCCTGTGGGTTGGGCATCCCGTTCCAGGTAAAAGAGCTTACATAGCCTTCAGTGACTGAGGTGACGCGTCAGAAGCTGAGCTTACCTGCTGCCTTTGTGGCATCCTTCTCTCCTCTTCGCGGCCCCGAGCAGCCTGCTCTGGCTTGTCGTAATTCCTCTAGAATAAAACACGTTCCCCAGCTCTCACAGTTGAGAAAAGGCACTCCTGAAACCGGGAGTATCTGGCTTAAGGTATATCCTGTAGATTCTCCTTTTTTTTTTTTATTTTTTTAAGATTTTATTCATTTGTTTGTGTGTCAGATCCCGGGTGCATCTCACAGAGCAACTGTGCAAGCAGCCCGTTCAGCCAGTGTTTGCTGAGTGCCTGCCACATGCTCAGCTCTCTCTGGTCATTCTGGTTTTTTCTTTTCCTTTGGAGGTGTAAATTGCATATAGCAGAGCCTGCTGATTGAAGGATAGTACTTGTAAGCAGGTGCCTGCTTGTGTAACTGCCACCCATTAAGGTAAAGAACATTTCCATCACCCCAGGAATTTTCCTCCTGCCTCCTTCCAGTTACACCCCCTTCTGATGGGCAACCATTGGTCTGATTTTCATTGCCATAGATCAGTCCTGCTTGTTCTAGAATTTCACATGGATGGAATTATGGAGTCCACACTCTCTCGGCTCTGGCCTCTTTCACTCGGTGCAACGTGTTGGAGATCCCTCTGAGCCGTTGTGTGATGTTCTTTTTTCCCTTGCTGAGCAGTAGTCCATTGGCTGAATACACTGTAGCTCGTTATTCTGTTCTCTTGTTGGTAGAACATAATTTTTTTTAGTGGGGGTAGGGTCAAAAAAAAGGGTGGGGAGAGAGACGCTTAAGAGAGAATCAACCCCGAGATCATGACCTGAGCCAAAATCAAGAGTCACATGTTACCCGACTGAGCCACCTAGGTGTCCCAATAGAGCATATTTTAATTCTTAGTTTTCTTAATAACTTCATGACATAGATATTACTACTATTATTCCCATTTTATGGATGAGGAAAGCAAGTGACCTTGAAGTTTTATTAATTTTAAAAAGGAGATAATTGTCGATTGTGGTCAGTGCCATGAGGATGATGAGGCAGGGTCACGTGGTCAAGGGCCCTGGCCCACATCAAACCCAGCAGAGAGGGCCATGTAGTCATGTTAGGAGGTGACAGTGTGAAGCCAGTGGTGTCCTTGGCTCTGGCAGATCAAGAGAAGTGAGGTGCGGAGGTCAGATTGCTGTGGGTGGGAGAGAGAAGGAGAAGCAAGAAAACAGATGGTGAAGTCTGACTCCTTTCCAGAAGGTTGGCTACAAAGGAGCAAATGGGATTGCCATGTGGCTCAGAGATTAGGCCAGGAGTCTTTGAAACCTCTTCTGCTCTCCTTGGTCCTTTCCTGTCCAGCACTAGTCAGAGGCGGTCCCCTTTAGCTTCACCCTCATCCATACAAAACTTGCCCTGACCCCACTCTCGCCTTGGGGCCTGAAGAGACAGAGGGAGAGGGGGACGAGGATGAATGGGGGTTGAGGGAGGAGAGGGAAGTGGGATGCGGTGTATAGGCCATGGGTGGCAGGGACCTCATCTTTGAGCCAGGCCCCAACACTGGAACAGGTCCAGGGCAAGGTTCAGCGTGGAACGTGGGTGAGGGTGACCACCTCAGGTCTCTTCCAGGAGCAGGGAGGGCAAACGGGCCCCTTAGAGAGGGGGCCAGGGAGGAACAAGCAGAGGGACTGCCGAGCGTGTCTGAGAGGCCAGGAAGGCATCTGTTGATAAGGTGCTGGATGTGGCTCAATGACTGTGGACAAGAAGGTTTGGAGACGTCAGCGGGCTAAGCGAGGCGGGCATCCCAGGCGTGGCCTAGCTGACCAGCAAGTTAGGTGGACTTGAGTCCCCTCAGAGTTTGGGTAAGACCAGAAAAAGAAACCAAGCACGCGCAGGCTCGTGAAACACACCATGCCCATTCTTACACGTCCTCAGGGAGAGTCCAGATGTGTACAGGCCTGGAATCCTTCGGGCTGCCTCAAAGGGCATACCTCACTGTGGGTGGCATTAAGGACACAGTCGTTAATTGACTACCTGGAGGAGATGGCTCCAGGGCTGGTTTAGTAGCCTCCATCTTCACGGGGGTGTCGACCCTCAGTCTGTCCGACTGTGTCTGTCCCACGAGCAGCACTGACCCCGCAGAAGGCTGGGGTGATGGGAACGATACCCCATCAGATGGCATCCTGCCTGGTTTTACCTGGAGGTAAATGCAGGGGAAGTACAGGTCTACCTTGACCTAGGAAGGAGTTACTGTTATGATAAATCCATTGTAAGTTGAAAATATCCTAAGTGGAAACACACTCACTACCCCTAACTTCCCAAACACCATGGCTTAGCCTGACCTGCCTTAGCTGCGCTCAGAACACTTATATCCGCCTGCAGTTGGGCACAGTCCTCCGACACTAAGCTGATTTGCTAATCAAGTGTTGACTCTGTCACGTAAATTACTAAAAGCTGTGCCTGAAGTGACAGCCTCCACCGGGCTACAGAAAGGTGTCAGCCCTCATGATTGGTGGCGGAGCCCAGGAGCTGTGGCCCCAGGGCCAGCGTCACCACACAGTCATCCCACATGACACCAGCAAAGAGATCCTCGGGGATCCACATCACAGTTCAAAGTTCAGTTTCTCCGAAGTGCACGTCACCCCATCATAGGATTGAAAAATTGTTACGTTGAACCGTCGTAAATCAGGGATTTGAACCGTCTGAGTCATCAGAAAGAGGTAGTCTAGCTACACACTTGTAAAAAATTAAGTCTTGAAGGCCTTTGTGGTGCTGTCCTTCTGTGCCCCTCTGCTTCTCTCATGGGGAAGGGCCCCCCTGCAGGCAGGACTGTGGGCTGGCCTCCATCTGCCCTTGCTGATTTTGCGCTCTCTGATTAGCTGCAGAGGGCAGGGCCTGTATGAGGGTGATGGGCGCCCTGTGCCGGGCCACCCCAGTTCAGAGGGAGTGATGAGAGAGTTCAGAAAAGATTTCTTGGCTTTCCCTGATCCAAGAACAATTCTTGGAACTGAAACAGGATCGAGGGCCTGATCTGACTGATGCCGGTGAGAGGTGTGCTTCTGAAGGTCTTTGTCCTCACCTCAGAGGATCCTGTGCTGACAGCTTCCATTGACGTCATTTTCCCGGCCTGCTTCCCTGGCCTTCCTCTACAGGGCTCTGCTGGGAGAGGGGACTGGGTGGCCCCTGGGGTGGCGGGAGGGGGTGAGGCCTTCCTTCCATTTGGTGACCGGGCAATGCTGCCCTGGGCAGGGTGGAGATCTCGCAGGATGGAGACCAGCGCTCCCTAGTGCCTCTGTCTGTTTTGTGAAAGTTGGGGCGCTCCTGTGGTTTTCAGTCCCTGGGCCTGCTGTGATATTGGCACCCATTTCACATGTCAGGTTTTTGAACACCGATCCTGAGGCTATTGGGATGAATTTGGGGCTGGGTGTCCTAGCCCTTTAGAGGCCTGTAGACTGGTGAAGCAGCCTTGGAAACAGACAGTGATCTTAATGAGTAAGTGAGGGGAGGTGTGAAGATGGTGTAGGCGTCCTGGAGAAGGCCTCCGGGAGAGGGACCATGAGCTGGCCATAGCAGGACCCGGGGCTTTCTAGAGTGTCCATTAGTATCTGCTCAGTCCTATTGAAAAGGAGCAGAGCATTTTTTTTCTGTGTTATTTAGAGCCTCTTACAAGGATGAACCCAGGAGAAAATTGGAAGGCTGGGACCTTGGATTTCTTTCAGGCACTGCTCTTGTCTGATGTCTGTTGGCCTTACAGCTGGCTTTGCTCTGGGAGACCCACCATTCCCTTGCACTTGTCTCAACTCTCCTGGTCTTGAGCCCACATCCATGGCAGTGGTGGTAGCAGTGAAAACCCTTCACCCCTCCTTGGGCCACATGTGTCCTTCCTTCCCTCTCTCCCTGAGGTTTTCCTTAATACCTTCTTCTCTGAGAGTTGTGTTCCTTTTTCCCATCTGTCTTGTTGTTGAGGGCTCTTGGCAGGGTCATTGTTCACAAGGGAGGTCATTGTTCTTAAGCCACTAATGCCCTTTAAGCTTGTTATATCACCCCAGTGGCATGAAGGCCAGGGCTCCCTGGAGGTAAAAGGGTCTCATTGTGAGGCCTGGAGGGGAGAAGGCTAAGCTGCAGCTTAGGGGAACCGTCCCTGAGCAGGTGTTTGCAATGACAGCCAAATGGCCCAAGTCACTGTCAGTTTTGTCGGCCAACCCTGAGGATCCCCAGAAGGTGCAGGAGGGATGCCATGTATCAGTCCAGCACGGGGCGGGTGGGGATGCTGGTGGTCCACGTTGGTGTTAAGGATTCTGATGTTTATAGGGTTTCACTTGCTCCTGGGGCTAGGTGGTTTGATTTCTTCAGCTTTGAAATGCTTTGCTGTTACCAGCTGGGACTCTATGGATCAAGTTCTTTTAGAAAAATGCTTCATGAATTGAGGGAGTAAAGGAAGGGCGAGATGGGACTGGAACTCTGCAGCTCGTGCTTACAGAGACAGTAAGGGCACAGCCATTCCCGGCGGTACAGCTATTTCTCGAGTCCTGGCATCCGCTGTAAGAACTCCTCTTAAATATATTACTATCTTCCTAATAAAATGGAAATCGGAACTTAATTGGTGAAATTTTAAATAATCACCCAACATCTGGTGGTTCATTTATGGCTTCATCCAGATGTGTTTTATTAACAACTTACTTGCCTTTACTATTGGGAAGTTAACCATTAATTTATTAGGAAATAAGCCACTTCGAAAACCAGGAGAAAATATTTACAGGGCCCACTGGTCCTTTTCTTGCAGGTTATTTCATGGTTTTGTTAAGTGCCAGGCTAAAGGCTGAGGATTTCTCTCGCTGGATTACTTTTGTTCCGTTCTGAGAGCATGGCTAAGTCACCTCCCTCTCTCGACATATAGGGCGAGACCCGTCATCACGGTGGACGTTTCCATCTTCCTTCCAGCCTCCATCAACATCACGGCGCCTCAGTGTCACGATGGGCTGCAGCTTGTGAACTGCCTGAACGTCACCGCCTGCTTCAGCTTCCGCGGCAAGCACGTTCCAGGAGAGATTGGTAATGAGCCCCTGAGTCAGGCTTGGGATGGCCATCTTAACTGGAGAGGGCTTGTGCGACTGTGGTCGCTGAGGAACTCTTCTGGAGCCTTTGCTTTCCCTGTGCATCCTGGCTCGTTTTGCAGGCAGCGGATATGCAGTCCAGACCCTCTTTCCCTTTACAGTTCCTGCTTTTTTCTGCTTCCCATAGTTTCCCAATTTAACATAGCCTCCAGCTCTAGAACAAATAACATTTGAACCCAAGTATCCTTTCCCTACATGTGTGACCAGACTGAAACCTCACAGGGCCAGAGGTGTCACAGGCCAGTGGGACTTGTGGAAAGGTAGCGACTGGAACCTGGCCCTTACAGAACATTCCCTTTGGTTAGAAAATGGAAGTGGTGGGTCTTTGGAGGCTTCCCCTTAGCCTCGGACACCAGCCAGATGTCAGGGCCGTAAGCCCTTGACTGTGGAATCTGAGACCAGGGATGGACAGTAGGATCAGGATGCTGAGTTTTATGAAGTCCTAGACTTGCAAAAGAGGAGGAGCTGCTTTGTCAGCTTCAGATGACGGAAAAGAGACAGCAGGCCCTGCTGTTTCTCTGGTTGGAGAAGGCCAGCTTGTTAGCCCAACTCCAGAGGTCCAGTCCCTGGAACAGGTAGGAGTAGAACTTAAGAGCACATGGTCACCTGAAGGAAATGAATCTAGAATACTCATGCAGATTAATAAATGCTTTGTTCTTACTTGGAAGGCTGATTTTTTTTTTTTAAAGATTTTATTTATTTATTTGTTAGAGAGAGCGAGCACAGGCAGACAGAGTGGCAGGCAGAGGCGGAGGGAGAAGCAGGCTCCCCGATGAGCAAGGAGCCCGATGCGGGACTCGATCCCAGGACACTGGGATCATGACCTGAGCCGAAGGCAGCCGCTTAACCAACTGAGCCACCCAGGCGTCCCTGGAAGGCTGATTTAATCATAGAAAATAGAATTCTAGAAGAATTAAAAAAAACAGGGACGCCTGGGTGGCTCAGTTGGTTAAGCAGCTGCCTTCGGCTCAGGTCATGATCCCAGCATCCTGGGATCGAGTCCCACATCGGGCTCCTTGCTCTCAGGGAGTCTGCTTCTCCCTCTGCCTGCCTCTCTGTCTGCCTGTGCTCATTCGCTCTCTCTCCCTCTCTCTCTGACAAATAAATATATAAAATCTTAAAAACACACACACACACACACACACACAAAACAATAAGAACCTGGACTTCCTGAGTTTCTTAGACATTTTTAGAGTCAAGTGTCTCCCTTCCCTGATCACGGTGTGGTCCCTGGACCCAGCAGTACCAGCATCCTCTGGGTGCTTGTTAGAAATGCAGAATCTCTGGCTTGCTCTGGGTCTGAGAATCAGAATCTGCCTTTTAACAAGATCCCACAGAATCTGTGTTCACATTTATGTTCAAGAAGCACTGATCTGGAGTGTGTGTGTGTGTGTGTGTGTGTGTGTGTGTTTGTGCTCACGCGCATGCACAAACATGCACAGGTGCCCTGGTCTGTTTCTCAGCTGCACCTTGAAAGCTGTACGTTATTTAACAGTGCGCTAATCCTTCTAGGCAAATAGTCTCCTTGGTACTTTATCTTGATCTTTGAATAGGTTCAACAATCAAACCTTGAACTTGTTCATAGAGATTTCTTTAAAAAAAAAAAAAAACTTAGAAATTTCAAAACTGAATGTAAACATTCCATGCACTCAGGACTTGGTGACAAAGAATTAACAAACGTTTTATGTGGAGCCCAGTGAGAAAAAGACCAGGCTCAGTGAGAAACGTACTTGCTCAAGGTCACACAGCTGTTGGTGAAGCCAGGAGTTGAATCCTGGTTTAAGCATACTTAGTTTTGCTTTCCAAAAACTCTTTCTCATCTCCTCCCTAATCAGTCTCTAGGGAAACATTTTTTTCTATTGGTCCTAGGACTCCTGTGTCCTCTGCCCAATTAGATGGTGTGTCTTCTATCAAATTCCAACTCATGATGTAGCTGGACTCCATTAAGAAACATTATGAAAGAATTGAGTTGAAGGTTTATGTTGGTGTGTATAAAAATAAGCAGAACTATTCTAGAACTCTAAAATAAGCAAGTGATTAATAGTTCATGTGTGTGTTCATTTGACAAATGTTTATTGTGTGCCTTCATGTGCCAAGCATATCCTCATGGAGCCTCCAGTGGGGGTTACAGAGTTTCTATTATTTTGATCCTGAAGCAGTATACACAATTCCAGGCTCTTTAATGACATCACTGTGGTGGTAAGGAAGGTATTTTGGTACAGCAGGAACAGACGAGAAGAAACCCAAGATGCCAGTTTTTGAGCAAGAGGGATGTCAGAGCATAAGACAGGGAGTAGAGTGGACTCTGATTAGAAGGTTTGTGGGCTGAGCCAGGAGGAGATGTGGGTGTCTTCTCATGCTGCTGCCCACCAGTGGGCCTTCTGGGCCTCAGTGACTGGGGCCCCTTTCATTGACCTCTAGGCAGAATTATAATGGAGTCTAGGCTCAACCATGACCCCTGAAGAGTTGGGGAGTATCAGGAGAAACAGGCGGTGGATAGTGCACAGACCTGCCCCCAGTGCGCAGCATGGAGGGGGTGGGCTGCCGCCAATGTGCAGGTCTTAGACTCTAAGCAGCAGCACACTCTCCCACTGAAGTCAAACATCCCTTTACAATCTAAGCAGTATTTTTCCACGTTACTCTATTAAGGCTTACACATGGTAATGGGAATTTTGGTATCAGTGGGGCGATGCTGTATATTCTCCATCCGTTTTTCTTCGTTGTCCCCAGGCATTCAGGGAAAGGTGCTGGATCTCCATCTTCGCAGAAATCTGGTAAAACATGAGCTAGCTGTGGAATATGGAGAGACTTGAGGAGGGAAAAGTGGGCAGCCCTTAAGGAAATGTGATAGAAATCAAGGAAGTGACAGGTAGCTTGTGGGGGTCCAACAGTGGTGGGGTATCCCACCACCATGGCTCTGCATGGTCAGGAGGATCAGGTCCCTGGTCTCCAGGTGGTGGAAGGTGGGGGCACCGCCACCCTCCGTTGTTGTCCAAGCTTAGTGTCACTGTGCAGGCCTCTGTGTTGGAAACTCAAGGCCAGGGTGTGATGAGCTTTCCTCTCTCCCCTTGCTGGCAGTTGCAGAGAAGCCTGGGTCCTGGTGGGTTTGGCCATGGAATGCCTGGCAAATGAATGCCCGCCTTGGGCCGACCTTCCAGGCCCCTCTCAGTGTTTGCATGTCCACGGCTGGGTTGTGTCCATAGAGTGGCTGCATTGGTGCAGTGTGGCTGGCGCGGTGTGTGCTGGCTACTTCCGAAGAGCTGTGGGAAGCCTTTTCTATCTGCTGGCATCTTGAGCTGCGGGACCTCCCTGGGGAAGGCTTGGGGAGCCATAGATGCTACATGTCACTTGTAGGCTGGCCTCTTTGGTTCCTCCTCTTTGGTAGGACCTGCTGGGGAAGGGCCTCCACTCTCCTCTTCATCTTCTGCTTTAGCTGTGGGAAACCACAGCTCCCACGTGGTCGCCGGGGTGTTCGGGGCCGGCTGATGGCCTCTGGCAGGACTGTGGGAACTCCAGACACTCTGTAGGGGATGACTCTGCCTTGGCCCCTGGAATGGCAGCATCCAGTTAGGAAAACAGAAACCTGTTATTTTGACAGAATTTAATATCGGGAATTGGGAAAGCAGGTCGTGGATTTACCTGGTGGTCACTGCCAGAAACAGCCCCCACTTCTGGGTCGGCATCGGTGGGGGAGGGAGGTCTCAAAGTGTGGTGCCCAGTCCAGCTGCAGCAGCGGCACATGGGAATGTTATAAATGCACATTCTAAGGGAATCAGACCCTGGGGCACTGGGGCCCAGCCACCTGCCCTTCAGCACATCTCTGGGGGTGCTGAGACTTGAGGGCCCCTGGTCAAGCAGACAAACAGAAGAGGTCACACCTGCAGTGATCAGAACCTAGAAGCTTGGAGAAGGGACTCTGCTGACCTGGGACTCAACCTTGGGGGAGGGGGCAGTAGCTAATGCAGTGGGGGAAAAGCTGACACTGGTATTAACTGTAGTTGGAACTAGCTGCCGGGGAAGACTATTGCCGGCTGAAGCTGATAGGAATATGGAGCAGGCAGGAAGATGCAGCCCTTCTCCCTGTGCCAGCCTCCCTTAAGGTGTCATCCAGGTTGAGCCTCCCACAGACCCGCTAGCAGAGCAGAGGCGAGGCATGCAGAGCCCCAGACCCAGCCTCACAGAGCAGGGTGGGTTGGGAGCTGAGAGACAACAGCTTCAGGAACTAGCCCAGCCAGCAGCCGGTCACACACACGGTTACGGAAGCACCTGTTGGGTCATTAACCACAAATAGTTAAGTTCTTTTTTTTTTTTAAGATTTTATTTATTTATTTGACAGACTTCGAGAGAGGGAACACAAGCAGGGGGAGTGGGAGAGGGAGAAGCAGGCCTTCCACAGAGCAGGGAGCCCAATGTGGGGCTTGATCCCAGGACTCTGGGATCATGACATGAGCTGAAGGCAGACACTTAACAACTGAGCCACCCGCGCACCCCACAAATAGTTAAGTTCTTTAGAGTGCCGGAGTACACGCAGAGGCCAGCCAGACAGAGCCCTGGCCCTCCAGGAGCTTGCATTCTGCAGGGAGGGAGGCCAGTGCAAATAGCTAGATGCTCCCTCACCCAACCCCCACTTCTGGATGTGTCCAAGCCCTTTTGTTTGGTAGGCCCTCCTTTCTGTGCTGGGGTGCAGGCACGCGTCCAGCTGTAGCAGTTCGAAGAACAAATTTATAACCTATCTCACCAAGCAGTTTAAAACAAGAGTTCTGCCCATCCCAAGTGTTATTAATCCCTTTATTCTTGGCCTCGGAGGCAACATGTCACTCCTTGGAGCATCCTGGCTGCCGTAAGGGTGGGGAATGCTGTGCCTGGAAGTGTTCTGCCCCTTCGCCCCGGGGCTGAGCTACTTCTTCCTGGCCAGGGTAAAGCTGAAATGTGCTTCGCAGGCTCTGGGGGCTAGGGATTGAGCTGGCAATTCTGGACTCTCACTTAGAGAGCTAAGTAAAAACCAGGGAAGGATGAGCCCTAAATCATTGTGTTTGTGCTCTGATGTGGCACCCCGAGCTGTGAGCAAGCAGGGGTGCCTCCCTGCACCCGGACAAGCAGTGGAGCCCAGGTCCTAAGCATGGCACCAGGTCATCCAAGCCAGTAGGGTCGAAACCAGGCAACTTGTCTCCAGACCCTTCCTCTGGCTTTAGGTGGCGGGAGGGGGGGGCGGGGGTCAGGAGGGCCTGTTTCCCCTCCAGAAAGCACACATAACATTCTCCAAGCTCCTTGTGGTGTCTTGAGAAGCATGGAGATGGGATAATGAGGCAAATCCATGTTACATGAGGCATGGGGTAACCTCATCTAATAAATACCACCTCGTTCCTTTGAGGGGTGGGCAACAAGCTTAGGAGAGCTAGTAAAGGGGGAAATATCCTTCCTCCCCCTTCTCTTGGGAGACTCTAAGGGAAGCTCAGTAAGTCTGGAAGGAGGATTTATTAGTTAGAATTTCACAGCTGAAGTCATGTTGCGATGGAGAATGGGAATGAATAAAAAACTTGCTAGGACCAACCAGAGCTGAGTTGATGCAAGACAGCTGCTCCCTCCTGGCCCAGGCCAGTATGGGGGGCCCTTGGGAACCAGCTGGGGGGCAGGGAGAGGAGGAGGCTGCAACATGACTTGGGGCTGGTCAGCTTTTCCATCAATATGACATCATTCGACATGGCATGGACACAAGCTGCCAGAAGGAAAACCTGAAGATGTGGATTGTGCGGTGGGAGCAGGCGCTAATCAGAACCAGCACCCTTCCCGGGACGGGGGCTGGCTGGCCTGGCTTGAATTAGGGGCAGCCACCCTCCCACCAGGCCAGGCTGCAGGAGCATGCCAGCTGATTGGCTGCTTCTCTGGCATCTCTTCCACTGGGGCTCCCTTTCAGACACTCTTGGGTAGGCACTGTTTAAAACTGCCAGTTGAACTCAGGGCTCCAGAATGGTCTGTACCTCTTGCCACCCTGACGGCTATGAGACCCTCCTTGCTCAGGCTGGGCTTCCCATGATGAGTCTCCTGGTGGCTTTGTTCTGGAAGAGAGAGTGTGATATGGAACTGACATCTTTTTATGTGATTTAAAAATGTCAAAGTAAATTTTAAATCAGGGAGACGCATTAGCTAGGCAGTTATGAAGATGAAAAGCTTCCAAAATGATTACACTTGGCGAATTGGATAATTTGGTCTGTCTGTGATTGTATATTTTAACATTTTAGGAAAGTCTGATAGGTGAACGTACTGGCATGCTCACACTCTGCCTGGAGCAAAGTAGTGGTTGTGGTCTTCAGCTCAGTTTGTAGTAACTGAGTTGTTTCTGTCCTCTCTTCAGTTGTCTGAGGGATGTGTTGGGTCAGAGATTCTACAGTGAGGTGGAATGTCACAGGACTAAAGTGGTGTTGGAAAAGTATCCACACAGTGCTACTGAAGGCTGAATCCATTCCCTTTTCCTGACCTGCCCCATCTTAATTCAGATTCTCCCAGAAGCAGAGCCTGAGTCAAGGATCTGGTGCACATGGTTGATTCAGGCTGTGGTCAATCCCAGGAAGCACCAGTAGGAAAGTGAGACAGGAAAGGAAGGAAGCTATGTCAGTCAGGGTTCTGCAGAGAAACAGAACCAATCGGATGTGTGTATATTGACATTGTAGTTTGGAGGCATCAAGGCAGAATTCTTTCTTTCGGGGTGACTTTAGTCTTTTTCTCATAAGACCTTTAAGTGATTAGATGAGGCCCACCCACATTATGGAGGGTGATCTGCTTTATTTGAAGTCTTCTGATTTAAACATAATCACTTTTAAAAATACCTTTGCAGGAGCACCTGGGTAGTGCAGTCAGTTAAGACTTCCACTCTTGGTTTTGGCTCAGGTCATGATCTCAGGGTGGTGAGATCAAGCCCCACATCGGGCTTTGTGCTCAGTGTAGAGTCTGCTCAAGACTCTCTCTCCCTTTCCTTCTGCCTGTCCCTGCACCTCCCTGCTGTTCTCTTTCTCTAGAATAAATCAATAACTCTAGAAAATAAAAATAAAAATACCTTTGCATTGATATCTAGATTGGGTAGTGTAGTCTAGTCAAGATGACACATAAATTAAACCATCAGAGCAGTCCAACAGAAGGTGTGTTGTTGCTGAATCCTGCAGGGGAACACTGAGAGTCCATGTGGAGCACCCTTCCGAGTTACTCCACCCACAGGGTGAGGGAGCTGGGCTCCGGCGGTAGTGAGGTCTCAGGGACTTTGGTCTCTGGCACTTCTGGTCCGCCATGCCTGTGGGCAGAGCCACCAGAGAACACTCTCAGGAAAGGGGGTGCAGGTGCTGGCAGTGACAAGTTGGACTGGACAGCAGAGAAATAGTACAAGCCAAGAGGATGTGGGTGGGGTGCTGATCCTATCTGTTCTGTCTTCCTGTGATCATTTCTACCTCCGCTTTCTCTGAGCTCATCTAGCTTTCTCTGAGCTCACTGGCAAGAGGGTTCACACTCTCCGTTCTCCCCATGCCCACCCTTCCCAAGGGAGGGCAGCTCTTGCCCCTGGGAGGAAGGCCAGGGAGGGGGCCACTCAACAGCTACTGCCACCATGTTGGTTTTTCCCGGCCGTAGGCTGGCTTGTCTTCCGGAAATGCCCATCCCGAGCTCTGGACTTACTAAACAGAACTTGGAAACAGTCCATTTATACTTATCCTTTCTTACTGTTTGGCTCTTGCTTGGGGAAATTATGATGAGAAGAAAGTAAATGGGCCAGAGTTCAGTTCTGAATCACTGCATGTGTTGGGTTCTGCTGTCTGGGCGTTCAAAAAATGTAAAACTTGCCCCACGAATCAGCATGGTAGGAATAGCCCTACGCTGAAGGTTAGGAGAGTTCTGGACTTAGTTCTGTGGTGGAGGGCCCTCTGAACCGGAACAAGTCCGATTCCTTTTTGGGACCTCAGTTCCTCATCTGAAAAATGAAAGTTTGGAGCCCAGTGGTCCCTCAGTTACCCTGAAGATTTGACATTCTATGCGTCTGCCCCATTACCTGGTGTCGCCAAAGGAGCCAGTGTGTAACTCTCCTTTGGGCTCCCATGTTTTCTCTGTCTTGTAACTTTCCCATAGGCATTCTTTTCTTCTCCATTATATTGCCTTGGATTATCCAGGTCTCAGGTCCCTCAGTGACCCAGCCTTGCCTTGGCAATCAGCTGTTTGCTGAAGTAAACATGTTGGGGCAGAGCGGCCCTTGCTGACCAGGAATCCGCCAGCTCGGCATGGCAAGATCCCCAAGATGGCAGAGGCCCAGGAAAACCATTAGATGCATCCAAAATACACCCATGGCAGCTGCGGGAACGCCTGTCCTGGTCCCTTTCCTCCTTCCTGGCTTGGATCTCCCCTGGTGGCTGATGCCTTTGATGTTATTAAAGCCGGACCCATCCCCACTGCCCTGCTTCACATACTTAAATGTGGGCAGGTGTGGGCTGCTTTTACGGGGGCAAGAGCCCCAACTTCCAAGGGGCTGGTTCATGGGGACAGGGTCTATTTTTCATGGCTCTGCAGCCTCATCCAGTTTTTGGGGGACAGAATGTTCCCTCTCTCTCACTTTAAAAGTGCCACATTTCCACTGAATCCACAAAGCAGTTAAAAAATAAGAAAGAGTCCCAGAGAGCTGATCTCAGCTGTGGTACAGAAAAACAGAGAAATAGGTCTATTGACACCAATGCCCGATTTGCCTAATGAAGCACATTGTTGTAGGGTGACTTACTGACTCTGAAATTAGGAAAGTAAGACCTTTTGCGTTTATCCAATGCGTATCTTGTATTGTGCCATTTTTTAAAGTTTCAGATTGTGTCCCGGTAGGTTTTGCCTGCCGATGTTATGTGTTCAGGAACAGGCGAGGAATTTTTCCTCTTCGGGAGTGCGGCTCAGTATGTCTGAGCACAAGCCCTACCATGCTCGTGATGCTGTTCAAATGATAGGAGCTCTACTATACACCATCCGTATACTCAGCTCCCTAGGAATTAAGTCAGCTTTAGCCTTGGTCTGAGTTTCCATGAGTGTAAGCACCAGGAGGGCAGGGCTGTGTGGGGTTATTTCTGTGGTGGCCTCGGAGGGTAAACAGAGGAAGAGCAGGACTGCCCTGTCTGCTGTGCCTGGTGTGTAGTCGGTGCTCAGGGGACATGGTGACACAAGGTCCAAGGGATGTCGCTGTCACAGAGTGCATGTGAACATCTGGGGATTATTGGGTAATTGCTTCCTCGTGTTGGGTGTCTGTCTCATTGCACTATAAGACTCAGGGTTATGTGCAGCCGTGATAATTTCTGTGGGTTCTAGTCATATCCTGTCGGTTCACCACAGTGTCCTCTTTTCAGGATGCCGACCGTGCTGGGTACCGCTAATTACTGCTGTGTATATTGGTGACACAGGTGGTAACTCATGGAGTTTGAGACAGGGAGAGCCATGACGTGTGATACACAGAGAATCACTGGGAAGACAGGGGCGGCCTCATTGTCTCTTGATTCTGAGAGGATGCTGGCTGTGTGCTTCTCTCCAAGAAGGTGTTGACTGGGGCTGCAGTCCTTGGTTGCAGTGGGGAGGCAGGTAGCATGCAAAGTGTGCTTGTGAGCTTGGGAGGGGGGGAGCACAGGTGGCTGTGACCCCACATGTGAGTCCTCACTGATGTCTTGACCTTATTTATTGGCAGGCCTCAATTACGTTCTGACTGCTGATGTGGCCAAAAAGGCAAAGGGCCAGTTGCCCAGAGTCTACTTTGTGTTGCTGGGAGAGTCCTTGGGTCAGATCACAGAGAAGCTGCAGCTGGTTCACATGGAAGAGACGTGTCATCACTATGTGGCCCACGTGAAGGTCAGTCCTCTTTTTCTTCTCCAGCTTTGATCTCTGTGGATATTTGTTTAGAACTAGTGGAATCTACTTTTATTGTGTGTTAAGTATGTTCGGATTTCTAAAATTTTAATTTAACAAGGAGGAGAACGTTCGTTTCTTCTTTTCAAGTTGGAGTCTGACAGCCCTTTTATCTTACTGTGCTCGTCTCAGCCTCTGAGGGGAGTTATAGTGGGCCAGGAGAACAGTGATACTCCCTGATCTTGGCTTGTCCTTTTGGGAGGCTTCTCGTCCTCTTCCCTCTTCGAAGCTCTGTGGTCTACTCAGAGGAGAGCCATAGAAGTCCCTGTGTCTGGGTATGCAGTGGTCCTGGATCACACTGCACCTGACAGCTTTCTCAGTGGTCCACGACACATTAGCTCAGAGGCATGGTTAAAGCATTTTAAAACTAGTAGGACTTGGGTTTTATCCCTTGATTACTTTCTGTTTATTTTAGGAGTGCTTTTTTTGGCCCCTCTTCCCTCTCACTCTAAATAAACTTTCAAATGTTTTTTCCCTCTTGAGATTGTTTGTTAAATACACTTTGCTGCTAATTCAGGAGGCCAGGCTTTGATTAACTACAGAGTGGCCCCTGTGTAGACAGGTGCTGGCAGGGTGGGAGTCCTGGTGGTGCCCAGGGCTGCTGGAATGGCCAGGCACTGACCCACAGGCAGAGAGCACAAGAGATAGAAGGAGCCATACCTGCTACACGGTATGTAAAATGAATATGGCCTTTGGAGTCACATAGACCAGGTGTGTGTCTAGCTGGATGAGTACTTGGAACTCCGTGTGTCTTAGTTTCTGCATATCTAAAATGGGCACAGGTACTGAAAGGATCTTGCATGGAGTCTGACCCTCCCAGTAGGCACTCAGCATTATCATCTGTTTGGGCCATATGTAATTGCCAATATTCTAACATTCCTGACTTACAGAAATGGTATTTTCATGTAGTTCAACCTAATATTAGCCAGTGGCTTTCTGGACGATAGTAAAAATAGTTCACAGATTTGAATCTCATTCTGTTATTGAGTTGCTGGTGCCAGAGCGGGAAAGTAACAGCTGCTTCTAGAGGCTTTGGATTGTATATAGAGAAATGCCCCCCCACATCTGTGGCACTTGACCTGGCCTAGAGCCCATGAGTCCGTGCCCCCAAGATGCTTTTTAGGGGGCTGGGCTATGTATCTTGCCAGATTCGTGCTGGGGCCTGCCCAGACCAGCTGCCCTGTGGCCTGGTGAAGGCCATTTATAAAGTGGCTCCTACTTCTCTCAAGCCAACCAGCTACTCACGTCTCTAGGTCTTAGATTACATGGGCTCACGCGTGCCCTTGGGGGTATGAGGCTGCCCAGGACAGGCTCACATCTGACCACCATAAGACATTTCAGTGCCTGTGCTTAGTGTCCCCACACTTCCTAGACGTGGGGCATCTTTCCTCAGGCTTCCTCATGCTGGGTCTCTTTCACAAATGCTTTCCTTCTGGACTCTTGGAGACTTGACTTTTTGCTTTGGCAGAGGGTTGCCCTCCATGTCACGGACTCAAGACAGGGCCCCAAAGAGCCTGCAGGCCTTTGCAGAGTGCAGTCAGGAACGGTGGTAATGAGGTACGGGCCAGAGGTGGTGCTGTTTTTGTGGTGGCTTCTGAGGGTAACTGGGGAGAACAGCTGGGCTGCCCAGGGTTGTCCGTCCTGCTACTTCCTGATAGCCAAGGCTACCAGAGTCTGGCAAAGAAACATAGACTTGCTCATTCAATCCAAAAGTCAGATAAACAGCAAATCATTGTTTCTTGTTGAAGTGTAGCCAGAAGAGTGCATGGGATAAACTTACACTAAAAATGATTTGTTGTTATTGGGGAGGGTATGTGCTATGGTGAGTGCTGTGAAGTGTGTAAGTCTGACGATTCACAGACCTGTACCCCTGGGGCATATAATACATTATATGTTAATAAAAATGATTAATAGAAAAAATGATTTGTTGTTTATCTGAAATTCAGATTTAACTAGGCATCCCGTTGGAGGATTCAACCTTCTCCATACCCTTCACCCCACAGTTTGGCACTTCTCCATTGGATCAAAACATGGTTGACAG
>RCUC01128802.1:0-23945 GCA_003697995.1 Taxidea taxus jeffersonii | reverse complement strand
ACACCTTGTTTAGTGCATAGCATTGAACTGATGAGAGGATATAGAGGAATCTCCATATAACTCCTTGCTTTCAAGACAAATGAATTCCTTTTTAAAAAAGATTTTATTTATTTATTGGAGAGAGAGAGAACACAAGTGGGGTGAGGGTCAGAGGGAAAAGCAGACTCCCTCCTGAGCAGTGAGCCTGATGTGGGACCCTTCCTGAGAGTCTAGGATCATGACCTGAGCCAAAGGCAGATGGGTAACAATTGAGCCACCCAGGCACCCCATCACTCCAAATGAATTCCTAAAATTTGGTGCACACCAAATGAAGAAACAGATACCTTGAGAATGAAAATGATTTTACGTGACTGTTATTTATTATTTTCATCTGTAAAGAAATTTCACGAGAGCTATAATTTGCCAGAGAACTTTTATCCTTTGATTCAAGCCGTGGCAAAAAGTGCCTCTCCTGTGTTTATATCTCATGCCTGCATTACTGCCAGACAAAATTAGTATTTTAAGGACACAGTAGCTTTTATCTTGTGGAACTGCCTGAGAATTTATATCTCTTCTCTCACAGTGAATCCAGTTTGCCTGAATTTGGTAACCCAAAAGTGATTTTGGTGCTCAGAGGATGGGTTTTGGTGTACATGTGGGAGAGGTCACCTCCAAACCTACCCCTCCCTTCTGGCATGTAGTGTGTCTGACTCTCCTTCCCCTTCTGGTGATCTGGGGACACAACCTCAGGTGCCTGGCTCTCCAGGCAAGAGAAAGGAGCCATGACCCTGCCGGTCTCCTGTTGGAAACTTTCTCTTTCCTATTAAACCTCCAGCCTTCTTCTAAGTAGGTTATCAAATCATTGTGTTTTTCCATTTCTAAAGAGTTGATTTTGATTTGCATGATGTCATACAAAGCCCTGAAAGAAAAATTACTTAAGTGCCCTGGTGTTTTCTGGTTAGTCTTTATTTTATTTTATTTTTCCTCTGTTCTTTCAATGTCACAGGCAGCTTTGGTAGATGGGATGGGGGATGCTGGAAATGGAGTGAAGACAGAGGGGAAATGTCATCAGGATTCCAGCCTACTGACAGAGAGAGAGGACTCTGGAACGAGATGGCGTGGTTTCAGTCGCAGAGCTGTCCCCTACCAGTCTTACGACCCAGCAAAAGTCAACCTCTCCTAGCCCCACCGTTCATTTATAGACTGTTAAAGTGAGAGCCTCAGTAATACCCTACCTCCTAGGGGTGTTGTGAAGACCAAAGGGATTAATGCACGTAAATGCTTTTAAAACAGCCCTTGGCAGGCAGCACATTTGAATAAATGCTTGCTTTAGTTTTATAATTTTCACTTAATCCTCCAGATCCATAAGAGTGGGCTTTGGTATTTTACACTTGAGGAAACCACGATGTATGGAGGTAGAATAACGTATCAGACCCCACACGGCTGACTGACGGTAGAGCAGAGATTCAAATCTGGGCCTGAGAGCCCCTCTCCATTGTATCCTACGGCCAGCTGCTATTAGAAAACACGTTGCCCCCAGTAAGCACAGGGGAAGATGCTCACGGAGAGACCTTGTAAATATTTTGTCACCCTCAACACAGATGAATCCGTATTATTTTGCTTTGCTTAGGATCACATTGCCTTCTCCCTAAAAAAAATATCCAGAGGGTTCTGTCTAACTTCATTATACAGGTGAAGGTTAACTCAACTAAATGCTGCTTTATTGTCATGCGTCAGTTTGTAGCAGAATGATATGTTTTAGATGTTCAGTGTTTCATTAGCACTACCAAACAAATTTCTTTATTAATTGGAGGACCTGACATAAGCAAAGTGGATATTTGGCTGTTAAATCTAGTTTGAGACACATAACACAGAAATATGGTCAATGTTGAAGATAGATTCTCAGTGCCAGGGGTTTATAGATTTCAGCAGGTTGTCTTTTACAACTGATGTTCAGACGGGGGGGTTTTACTCAATCACTTGTTAAGCCAAATATCCTGTCAAAAGCAGAGTGCTCTGTAGACCCAAAAATGCTCCATTAATGTAAGATGCAATTATTCAATCACCTTCTTTTTTTTTTTTAAGATTATTTATTTATTTATTTGAAAGAGAGAGATCACAAGCAGACAGAGAAACAGGCAGAGGGAGAGGAAGGGAAGCAGGCTCCCTGCTGAGCAGAGAGCCCGATGCAGGGCTTGATCCCAGGACCCAGGATCATGACCTGAGCCCAAGGCAGAGGCTTTAACCCACTGAGCCACCCAGGCGCCCATCCAGTCACCTTCTTACCTCTGTTGCTGCAGTCTGGGAAAGTCACTCACTCTTGCCATTTTGTTGTGGAAGACTAGGTACTCAGTAAGTCATCACCGAAGGAATCTCTTTCTCACTCTATTGCTCTGTATGCTTCAGGCTAGGGAAATAATTTGTAGAATTCTCCAATTCCATATAACCAGCTCATGGTAGGTTTAAAGTTTTGAACTTGTGGCATCTAAATAATTGACTTGGCCAAAATGTCTAACCGATGTAAACAAACAAACAAAAAACAAAAAAGAAAAAAAACAAACAAACAAGAATTCAGTTTTGATGAGATGTGGTCATGTCAGTCTCAGTAGATGAACCCTTTGTTATAGACCATACCACACACCTTAAATATCAAATGGGGAGGGAATGGCCATTAAATAATGTGTGATTTGGTTGAAATTGGACACTGCAGCTGAGAAAGATACAGATGACATTATAAACTTTTGTTCCAGGAGTTATTGAGAACAGGAATAATAAAATATAGAAGCAGATTCCTTATAGGCTGTCTATATTAAATGTAAAAATGCATGGGGCTCCTGGGTGGCTCAGTGGGTTAAAGCCTCTGCCTTCGGCTCAGGTCATGATCCCAGGGTCCTGGGATCAAGCCCTGCATCAGGCTCTCTGCTTGGCGGGGAGCCTGCTTCCCTTCCTCTCTCTCTGCCTGCTTGTGATCTCTGTCTGTCAAATAAATAAATAAAATCTTAAAAAAAATGTAAAAATACAGATCTGTATATTGCTTAGAAATTTGGACACAAATAGGATTGGGGCCCTCCCCACCCCCCTGTGGAGACAATAAGGAGAAGGAGCACACTGTAGGATGTCAGGGGCACCCAGGGACCTTCAACTCTGCAATTACATTTTCTCTTTAAGTTGGGTAATGTGAACCTATTTATTCATTACATTATTTATATTTTATAATATCATTGATATCTTAAAAGTATTTTGAAAGACAATATACAGCTTTCTCTCTATTTTTTTTTTTCCACAGAGGTCCCACTGGAAGTTTTTCTATCAAGAAATGACTATTAAAATTCAATTTTTTTCCTTTATTGTCCTTAGCATATAACCAGTTCTCATACATCCTACATTCAGATCGCTGATGATGGGGCCCCTAAAATAGATTTTTTTAAAGCTTACAGTTGATTCTATTGTTGCCCAGATTTAGGAACTGCTGTATTATGCATTTCTATAAATATATTTTGATTCTGGGTCAAAATGACTGAGGCATAATTCTTGCTGCTATATCCATCCTAAGTTACTCTATGCCTTTCAGGAGCTCCTCTTTGCCTTTTACACTAAAGCCATTAGTAAAATAATTAAAATAATTAAAATCCAAAAGCAGTTGGAATCATAAGGATTTGATGACTGGGCCTGGGTCAGATGGAAACCAGCTTAATGAATAATAGACGTGGCAACCTACAGAGCTACAGACATGGAAAAATTAGAATAATGACCTTCCTAATGACATTTAAGTGAGAAATATAGGCTTGTGGAGGATCTGTAATGGCCCTTGTGGAGGATCTGTAATGGCCCTTGGGCCAAACACAGGGAGCAATTCTGTTCCCTCCCTGGTGTGAATTATGTTAGGGCTGGGAAAGGATCATGTTGAAATTTTAACTTCACGTGCATCCTCATAGCAGGTTTCCTCTGCAGAGAAGCCACTCATCTGCCAAGATTAGGGAAATAGAGGTGGACTTCTCTGGAAGCTCCCTGTGTCTGATGAATCCTGAACCTCAGGGGGAGAGGGCAAAATGCATGGTTTGAAATGCTTCTGGGCTCATTTGACATAATATTTTGAGGTTCTGGAATGAAAACTTCCATTTCTTCCCCCTGTTCTTAAATAAGCTTTTCTTGTTCCTGATACTACATGAAAAATCAACACAAAGTCGTTTAGGTTGTTGATCTTGCCTACAGTGGTTTATAAGAATAAACAGCGTTGAGTGAACAAAGTGAACTCACCAAACACTCTTTTACTTCGTGGTGAAATCCATTTATCCTAAGGTTCACATTCAAATATCCCACCATAGCGTCCATGTATCTGGACCTGTTTCTTGAAAAAATGTTTTCTTATCAGGCTTTGTGTGTGCTGGGGCCCTGGCAAACAACCAAGCTGGGCCTTCTATTTGTGTTTCCATTCATCCATCAGTTATAAATGGTATAAATTCCCAGATGTAATCAGGTTCTACAGTATAATTTTGATAAAACTGTTCAGCCATGCAAAGAGTAAATATGATTCCAAGCTCAGCTCTGCCATCAGATGACCAGAGATGAGAGTCACTCTCAAGGAAGAAACTCAGAGCCTGGGATAACTCAGAGAATCCCAGAAGGGGAAATGACCTTGGAAGGCATGTGCAGACGATTGCCCTCCATAGCCTCTAAATTGCTCTGTCCTCTTCTTCTCTATCTGGAAACCCAGGCCACTTCTAGATTTGAACTGCTCCGATCTGTGGTTGATGATGAGAATTTCCTCACCATTGAAGTATCCTGTCCCTACCTCGCAGGAAAAGAGCATTCTGTCCACTCGTGTTTTATTATCTAGCATTTAGTCTTCATTATTTTAATTTATTCTTGTGGTGCCTACTGTGTACCAGGTATTGTCACAGGATCTGGCAGAGTAAGAAGAATGAGACATATTCCCTGCCTTTAAGGGCAGTCATTGAAATAAGTGCTTTTGCAGAGAAAGACTGAGGGTTTGTGGGAGTTTTGTTATGCCTATGAATTCCTCTCCCAGGAGGTGTTTAGTGATCACCTGCTAGGCTTCTGGTGCTCCCAAGCACTGGGGTACAGTGGAAGAACAAGCATTCAAGGAATAACTCTCAACCTGTTGTCTGTCTTCCTCTGCACCCAAAAGAACATAGAAAATAATTGTGAGCTCTGAGCGGTATTAACAAGGCAATAACAGGGAGCCGTGAAAAGAGAAACACAGAGGGAGGAAAGGTGGTGCAGTGACTGCTCTAGATAGGGCGGCCAGCCCAGGCCTGCTGGGAGGTCAACTGAGACCTGGGGAATGATAAGGATCCATCCCAGTGGAGAGCTGGGGAGGAAGAGCATTCTGAGCAGAGGAAACAGCAGCAATGAGCTTTCCAAGTTCTGGGAGATAATGGATGGCCCCAGTAGCAGGAATTTGGGGTAGAGAGAGGTGAGCAGGAGTGATATCAGGCCTTGTACACCCTGGTAAGTAGTTTTAACTTGATTTTAAATGTATTCGGTATTTACATTTTATTTCAAGGGTGGAGGGTATTTCGCCTGGGGCAGATGTGATGGGTCACCTTAATTAATTTGGTTTTCAGTTTCTAAGCTCATTTTTTCTAGAACTTGAATAATTTTGTCTCCTGTCTATTTTGAGCACTCTGGTTGTCTCTCTGTCCTGCTTTCTCTATTCCTGTGTTATCTAGCAGCCAAGACATTCGGGTGTGTTTGAATCCATCTCTAAGTCTAGGTGTGAACTCCACTTGATCTAATTCAGGAATTGGCACACTTTTTCATACAAGCCCAGAGATGAAGCATTTTAGGCTTTGAGGGCCAGAGGTCACAATTTTACACCTGCTTCTGTAGCCTGAAAATAGCCACAGAAAACATGTAAATGGATTTGCACCAAAAAATGTGGCCGTTTCCCAATAAAACTTTATTTATAAACCAGGCCGTGGGCTGGATTTGGCCCACGGGCTGTCCTTTACTCATCCCTGGCCTAAGCCATTTCTCTCTGCCACAGTTAGGACTTCAGTTAACTCTCACCTAAGCCATTTAGAGGGTAGGATTCCGTTCGCTAGGGTAGGATTCTTCCCAGCATCACGGAGAATTTATATCCACTGTTTGTGGGAGGGGACGTGAATAAGGAAGCAGGAACCCTGACAGCTGCTGACAGCTACCTTATGATTTCTGCGGCAGCTTGCTTTAAGACGAAGCAAATGCTGGACGGGAATGGCAGAGCTAGAAGTTGGACCCTTGGTGACATTATCAAGTGGCTGAATTAACCCATCCCGCAGCCTGCACCACCTCTAGACTTTTTGGGTAGGTGACCCATTCAAGCCACCTCCTGTTTCAGCCGACAGAATTGCATTTTCTGCCACTTTCAGTGGAAAGCATCCTCAACTCGATCATCTGTTCTAAAATATTCAGTTATTGTTACTCCTTAATATGCTTAACTGGCAGTTTGCGTAAAGCACGGCTGCATGTCTACGATACTCATCACACGCCGATGGGGATCTTTGAGTGAAAGTTGGAGAATCAATGGCCCTAGAAAAGCTTAACTTCCAATAGGCTCCCTTTGGTGCATGACCACAAGGTAATTCCATTAACTTTAATGATGGTCGTGCTGTACAAAATGGGCCCTGTTAGTCTATTCTTCCCCTTGTCTTTAACATTAAATCTTATCCTGCAGCTAATTCTTCAGGGTAAGATATGTGCACCAATGCCATTCATTTCTTGGCCTTTATTAATATATGCAAGACTCTCTCAGGGAAGGAGTTGAGTACATTAAAAATGAATCCACTGACCCATTTGTCGACTCTGAGAAAACCCCAGAGTCGGGGACATCAATGGATTATTATTGATTGTTGTAAGATCCAATAAAATCATAAATATGCCTCAAACAATTACTGTGTCCACATTTGCAAATTATCAAATCTATAACTTGCTCTAGAGCTTGGCCTCAGAGATTTAAATAGAATGCCAGAGGGAGAAAAGTTGTATTTTAGGAATGTGACAACCAGGGCGAGGATAGAGAAATTTATGATTTAATTTGCCTTGCAATCTAATTGAGAATAACTGTTGGATTTCTAAAAAGTGAACTTTGATTCGGTTTAGCCATCAGAAATAAACTGGAAATATGGTTGGGTTTATAGTTTTCTGAGAGTATGTCAGGAGGGGGAAAGGAAAGTGTTCATTGCAAGGAATGACTTTCCTGGGTGACCTTCCACCCTGCCTCCTGTGTTCTTATTTCCTGTGTGCAAATAATTGGGTTATACCTGAGACTAGCTGGCTCTTTCCAGAGACGTGCTTTTTACTTTTCTTCACTGAGTGTCAATTTTCCCCCATTTAGAAATAAATCAATTCAGAATGAAATTACCCAGAGCATTCATTTTTTACCATCTAGTAAATGAGCCTCTCTAAAGAACAGGAGGTCCTCCCTTTTCCAGTTCAGGCTTAATAGCATCCTCCTCTTGCCCAGAAGTAGTGCAGAGCTGTTGTCCCTGGCTTCTCCAGTCTTTTCATCTTTGGTGGACTGCTAGGCGGTATTTTCTTTGTAACATGTACACTGGCATGTTCATAGATCCCTTTGCATATTTTCTGAAGATCTAACGTGCAGTCGGACTGCCGGGTTTAAATTTCTAACCTGTAGCAGGTTGGAACTGAGCTGCCTGTGGCCTCATCTCATCCATTAGCCGTTATCATCATTCATCTGCAGCCCTGGCCTCAGCCGCACTCTGATGACAAGCACACCGGTGGCTAGGTTTTCAGGAATGGATGGGCTCATCTTTCAGCTCACTTCAGGAAAATAGAAAAGCAATTTGCACAAAGATAAAGGAGATTTCATAGTGATCGGGGTAGAACTGGCTAACAGATTTCTACAGGCAGTCAGCGAAAGCTGGAAAACGCAGCCTAGGAATCATAAATTACTGCTAACTGTCCTAATTATCCCTTGACACTCTGTGTTGAAACCTGACTAAATTTTGCTGAAACTTACAAATAGGAAAGGAATTTTGGGGTTTAATAAATTATCCATAATAGAAATGCTGAGAGAGAGAGAGAGAGGAGGGTGAGAGATGGCTAGAGCAGAGAGCTCATATTGATTACCCAACAGTTTCCTGAGCCTTAGCAAGAGGTAGGGGTGAGGTGGGGGGGTGTTAGATAAATTGTAAGGTTAATTACAAACCTAATTGATGATATTCAGCAGGCTCATAAGGTTAAGGAAGACTATGAGTCAACTCCCAAGGTCATTACAGGAATAACCATGGTAAACGTGTAATTTGTGTTAAGTTGACTTGTGAACATCATGTTCTTCACTGCAAACAACAACATCACGTACTAGTTTCAAAGGGTCACACACTGACGAGATGTACTCGTCTCTTTGTATTTTAATATAATCATCTTTTACTCATTCATCTTTAATGTTGCATAGTTTCAGCTTTGCCTTCATCCCTTGTATAAATTGCACAAGAGTCTTCTAGAGATGTCTAGCTTACTTGTTACCAGCTATCTTATTCCACTTTTAGATAACTCCAATTAGAAAAGTGTGTTGTTCCTTTTTCATTTTCTTCTCTTCCTCCTCCTCTTCCTCTTCTCTTCCTGTGAACCAGCAGTCACAAGACTGGAATTTTGGCTCTTTTGTTTTTCTCTCTGGAGTCTGGGCACCCTGGTCTAATCCTGTATTTCCTCTTCTGCCTAGAAACCTTATAGGAATTGGAAGAAATGTGCTCTTGTCCTCACTGATGCCTTGAACTATGTATATGGCATGGGTTTTCCTCCTTTGCCAAGCTTATCCCTACATCTAGGTGTTCTCTGGAGGACTCTTCTATTTTAAACATGTTGCCAAGAATCACATAGGGGCATCTAGATGGCATAGGAAGTGTCTAACTGCAGTCCTTGGTACATAGTAGGCTTTCAGTCAGTGTTTGTTGAACATGAGGATGGTATAGGGCCTCAGGGCTAGGTGTTCATGCAGATGAAGACTGTAGAAAACTAGATGGTTAGAATAACATTGTTGACAGTTATAGGGACTGCTGTATGGTGGGGATTTGTTGGTTCCTTCTCATATTTTGAAGACACTGAATCCGGTCAATGATGCGGGATCCTATGATGTCACTACCTACAAGCCCAGCTGGGCAATAAATTGATAGAGGTGCTCTTTGATCTCACTGTGGACAAATGCTAGCAACAGAATGAATTCTGAACTAATATTCTTAATTAAGTGGTGATCTGTGGGGGCTCTTTCCACACCAAGGGTGTTTTCAGAGACCGACTCTTCTCATGTCTAATACTCACCAAGCTTTCATGCTAATTATTTTCCCTCTAGCAGGCATACAAATGTCACCTAGAACCTTTTGACTCTTTGGGGGTGACAATTAGAAGCATAATTTAATGAAAAGCGGCTAACTCATTAAATTCTGGGGGTTGGAAGGATCATAGACTCTTTGAAGTCGGAAAGCTATGAACTTTTTCTGTGGGAAAAACTCAGGTATGCACACAAAATGTTCCATTTCAATCAGGGGTCTCCTGGGCCCCTGTCACCTGTCCATAGGTGCTCTACTGGCCTTACCTGAATTGCTGTCTTCCACCTACATTCAGGGGCAGGTAGAATTACTAATGTAAGTGGATGGGATAAATCTTGAGGCAGGTTGCAAAAAACCCTGTTCTCCCCATTTGGGAGATTTACCTTGGAACATGTGTCTCTCACTCACGGGAATTGTTTACTCGGTGGATTCAAAGTCTGGCTCCATCGACTCTTAGTTGTGTGGCTTTAGGCCAGTGGCATAACTCTTGTTGCCTTTGTTTCCTTGTCCGTGACACTGGAAGGAGATAACTCCCCCTTGCACAGGATTTTGTGAATATCACAAAAAGCTACGAATGGGAAACTCTCCCCACAGTGCCTGGCACACTGTATTTTTATTTACCAGTGATTTATTGAGACTTGAGTGCTCGCCAGCCTCTCTTCTAGCTTTGGTGATGATAACAGGCATGAGAAGATGCAGTCCCTACCCTCCAAAAGAGCATCCTCTCGGGTCTTCATCTCCATCACCCCTGTGTCAGGCGAAGCTCATGAAAACTTCAAGAGAAACCTCAGGAGAGGAGCTAAAGTGAGTTCCAGTTGGTTTCCAGCCCTTCCTGTCATCCTGTTAATGGGCCCAGAATTCTTACTAATGGAAGCACACTGGTTTCCAAGCAGTGTGATCAAGAGGGGCAAATGGAACTGAATGTGCAGACTAAATTTTGCAACCAGTGGGGTCTACCCAGTGTCCCTGGAGGGCGGGGGGCGCGGGGGAGCATGTGTATCACGTCAAGACACACACAATATCTGCCAAGCATGTGCCCCTGAGACAGGCGTTTGCTCCTTTTAGAAGCAGAATGTCACTAATCCTGAGCATGAGCAATGGATTCTTGAAAAAATGGACAGTAGCATGATTGAGAAAGTATTTCCCCCACAGCCCAGCCAAGAGAGAACCTTATTCTGATGTAAAATTTGCATAACGGAAAGTGGGGATTTCCTTCACCTCTGAGGACCTGGTGTGACCTTAAACCACCCTTGAAGTTCACATGAACTCATTCCGGTCAGCTGTGAAATTTTACTTCCCTCTTCAAAAGACTAATTTTGACTTGAAGGTAGAGTTAGGAAACATGAGAAGTTGAGATTGGAGAATTAAAAGGCTTGACTTCAAAGAGTTAAATCTCAAGTTCCATTTAAGAGCACAAAGTGGAAGTTTTAAATGTGATGAGGTTTTGTTCTCTTTTTATTATTATTTTTTAAGGCCACCACAGGATTTCCTTTGTAACTTCCTGTTGGCAGCCACTGAATCGGGGTGTCCGGGATGTGACGGTCAGAAGGAGGAACAGAGCTGAGGACATACTCCGGCCTCCACAGGGTGGGAAGTTTCTCCAGCAAAGTCAGGGATGGATGGCGGCACTGCTTCCTTGGGAGAGGGGGTCCTGCTGCCCTCCTGTCCCACCTGTCACAGTCCCGCTGCCACCTCCACAGACTGACCCCAGAGAACATTCGTTATGCAAACACTCTGCCATCTGCCGTGCTGCGGAGGCTTCCAGACCAGAACAGAAACAGGTGTGGTGTCAAAGTAACTTAGTGAGGAAACAAGCTGAAGGGGGAACTCAGAAATAGCCTGTCGCATTGTGAGCTTTTCCTCACCCTTGGCCCCGGGATGCTGGCCCGGCAGCACCAGACCTCACCAGTGGCTGGCTTTTTGTAAGGCTTGGTGAGGTCAGTTTGGCCTACAGCCAGGCCCCGGGCAGTGTTGGGGTGATGTGTGACTTGCCGGTGGCAACAGGCCTCCCAGGGGGGATCCCTCAGCAGGCCCCCCTCCTGGTCTGCAGTGGGGGTGGGAGTGCCCTCCTTAACCTGCTTTCTCAGAGGCAGTGCCTTGCTGGAGCTCTGAGAAGAATTTGTTCCTCTGTCAGAGAAGGCATGGGATTCTTTTTCCCCTTTAGAACTCTAGGGAAGAATGAATTCTTAGGCTGAAATGCTGTCTGTGGAACTTCTCTTGTGATGATGTGCCAAGGCCATTCTAGTTGGATTTTTTTTTTTTTTTTGATAGTGGATTGTCAAGTGCTCGCTTCGGCAGCACATATACTAAAATTGGAACGATACAGAGATGGATTGTCAATATTCCTGAGAGAGGTGTATGTGCTTTCATTAAAGGAATTGATGGTTACCTCATCTTTCAATAATTGTCATGAACATCTATTTATATTAATAGTAATACTTTGCATTTTTTAAATTAATTGACAGTTCTAAAGTGCTTCACATCACATGCTTTAAATGATTTGTACTGGGCAAAATAGCACAGGGGATAAGGCTTTGGAACCAGAATGCCAGGGGGGTTCAGATCCTGCCTTTATTATTATTATTATTATTATTATTTATTATTATTTTTAATCAGGTATGTGACTTTGGGCAAGTTGTTTAACACCTTTGATCTTCAGTTACTTCATCTATAAAAGGCAGACAATGATCGTGCCTGCCTTCTTAAAATTGTTGGGAAGATCATAAGAGTTCAGGAAAGTATAGGACTTTTATCACAGTTCTTAGCATATGGGGCATCTCAGTGAATGTTAGCTATTATCACTGAACTATTAACATCATCAGTGCTCTTGTTACTGTGCTCCCAGCAAGCTATGAAGTAGGTATGCTGCCAGGAATTTTATCTTAACTTAAAAGATGAGATGACTGAGGCTCAGAGGGGAAAAGTGACTAGCTCAGGAGCTAGAATCCAGTCAGAGGCACAGCTAAACAGAAACTCAGACCCACAACACCTCATTTACAGGGAAAATGTTGGTAGAGTCTGCCCGATCCTCTCATATGGCCTGGTTTCTGCAGCCCCAACCTCATCGGAATGTGGCTAACAAGCTCAACTCCCAGCAACAGCTTTTAAAGCAAAACATTTCATTGTCTGTGGCAGAGGAGGGTGGAATCTGGAACTTTATTCTGACACAGAGTTTTCTAAACTGGGAAAGCAGAGGCCCTTTGTAAACTGAGGTGTCATAAGTTCCACCATTCTCAGGCCAAATATGACATTTCCCTTAAATTAAAAATGCTTCCATGCTCACACTGATATTATTTTAGAATTTTTTATGCTTTTAAAATACACTCCATGTATAACCAATTTTATCTCTTAATTTTTTTTGAACTTTTTTTTTTTAAGATTTTATTTATTTATTATTAGAGAGAGAGAGAGAGTGAGCACAGGCAGACAGAGTGGCAGGCAGAGGCAGAGGGAGAAGCAGGCTCCCTGCCGAGCAAGGAGCCCGATGTGGGACTCGATCCCAGGACGGTGGGATCATGACCTGAGCCGAAGGCAGCCGCTTAACCAACTGAGCCACCCAGGCATCCCTTATCTCTTAATTTTTTAAAAGATTTTATTTATTTATTTGACAGACAGAGATCACAAGTAGGCAGAGAGGCAGGCAGAGAGAGACAGGGAGGCAGGCTCCCTGCTGAGCAGAGAGCCCGAAGCGGGGCTAGATCCCAGGACCCTGAGATCATGACCTGAGCCGAAGGCAGAGGCTTTAACCCACTGAGCCACCCAAGTGCCCCAATTTTATCTCTTTTAAAAAGTGATCAGTTACCAGCCTGGAAGAACGTATGAGGAACAGTAACAAAGAAACACTATGGGTCACTGGCTTTGTAGAGTGTTATTCTGAGCTCCAGACTTAGAGGCTCTGTGAGACTTGTTACCTCTCTCCCAGAGGTATGCAATTCTAGAGGAAGGACAGGAAATGTATATAAAGAACCAATAACAGGGCAGCATGTTGTAAGGACCAAGCAATGAGTTTAAGGTGAAAAGCAAACACCGTGGATTCAGAGGGTAAAGAAAGTGTCTTGGGTAGAAGAGAACTTTCTCTCTCAGTGAAGCCATTCTACAAGAAAAAGAGTGGGCAACAAATTGCCTGTGAGAAATAGTAGAGGCAGGAGCCATTTGTAGGATTAAATATGCTTGTCCTTTTTGGTTTTTAGCAAGTTATTATTTTGTAACACTTGGACTTCTTATGGGTGGAATCACTGTACCCATTCTTTGAAGAAAAATACTACTGACTGAATAAAGTTGGTAACTATGTGGTAAATTGATCATCATTGCATTTATTTTATTTTTTTTTAAAGATTTTATTTATTTATTTGTTAGAGAGAGAGAGAGAGAGCACAGGCAGACAGAGTGGCAGGCATAGGCAGAGGGAGAGGCAGGCTCCCTGCCGAGCAAGGAGTCCGATGTGGGACTCGATCCCAGGACGCTGGGATCATGACCTGAGCTGAAGGCAGCCGCTTAACCAACTGAGCCACCCAGGCTTCCCTCATTGCATTTAGAAATATTTTCTGGCCTGTTGACATATTTGGAGCCTAAGTCCTTTTGTTGTTGATGTTCTTACAAAGTTGTGCTGGTGATTTTCACGTCCTTTCTGTTCTGTGAGTAAGTGGCAGGTCAGTGTCTGTTGCACAGATAACCTCTCTTTCCGGTGCCTTACTCATGGTACTGCACACAAAACATTACAAAACCCTTCGGAAGACAAAACCCTTCAGAAGAAAATAGGCACAGGGCAGCATACCCTATGTAAAACCTCTAGTAAGTGTGTGGTAAAACTCAGATGCTTTGAGTTCAAGGATAGGATATTAGTTTTTGCTGCATGTGTTTGATCATTGGCTGCTTGATCCAGTCCCTGGCAATTATTTTCAGTTTCCGGAAAATCTTGATTGGTGTTGGTGCACACTTATAAAAAAGCACTAGTAGAGAAATGATTTTGTTTTAGCGGAAGCTGTGTCAATTGATCCATTTGAAATATTCTACAAATTGATTTTTGCATTAATATTTGTTTAAATTAAAATTGGCATTTGTATTTTCCTTGGGAAACTTAATTATGCAAATAATTCCTAAATGTACAACAAGAAGAAAACAGAGTATAAGTCACCCACAGCAGATATATGTCTTGTATTTCTGGGGTGTTGATGCAGGCTAGTTCTCATTGCTTAGCTTCAAAGTAACTATGTGCAGAAATAAATAATAGTATACTGAATATAGTATACTGATTTCTGGAGGGCTGTAGCAGGGAAAAAAGCAGTGAACTCTGGGCTTCAAGCTCTGTATTTTATATATATATATACACTGTATTACATATATGTATTATATATATATTATATATAATATATATGTACCCCTGAAGCAAGTAATATATTATATGTTATATATATATTATGTTTTATATATTATTATATGTTATATATATATTATATGTTATGTTTTATATATTATTATATGTTATATATATATTATATGTTATATAACATATAATATATTACTTGCTTCGGTGGTACAGGTCTGTGAATCATCAGTCTTAAAAATTCACAGCCCTCACCTTTCCACATACCCTTCCCAATGTCCATCACCCAGCCACCCTATCCCTCCCTCTCACCCCTCAGTAACCCTCAGTTTGTTTCCTGAGATTAAGAGTCTCTTATGGTTTGTCAGCCTCCCCGTTCCCATCTTGTTTCATTTTTCTCCTCTCCCTTCCCCTCATGACTCCCCACCCTGCCTCTCAAATTCCTAATATCAGAGAGATCATATGATAATTGTCTTTTTCTGATTGACTTATTCCACTTAACATAATATCCTCTAGTTCCATTCACATCACTGCAAATGGCAAGATTCCGTGGTGTTTTTTTCTTTGATGGTTGCATATACTATTCTGTATAATGTCTTCTTTATCCATTCATTCTTCTTTATCCATTCATCTGTTGATGGATATCTAGGTTCTTTCCATAGTTTGGCTATTGTGGACATTGCTGCTGTAAACATTTGGGTGCAAGTGCCTCTTCGGATCACTACATTTGTATCTTTGAGGTAAATACCCAGTAGTGCAATTGCTGGGTCATAGGGTAGCTCTATATTCAACTTTTTGATGAACTTCCATGCTGTTTTCCAGGGTGACTGCACCAGCTTGCATTCCCACCAATAGTGTAAAGAGGGTTCCCTTTTCTCCGCATCCTCGCCAGCATCTGTCATTTCCTCACTTGTTAAATTGTAGCCATTCTGACTGGTGTGAGGTGGTGTCTCACTGTGGTTTTGATTTCTATTTCCTTGCTGCCGAGTGATGCAGAGCATGTTTTCATGTGTCTGTTGGCCATCTGGATGTTTTCTTTGTAGAAATGTCTGTTCATGTCTTCTGCCCATTTCTTGATTAGATAATTTGTTCTTTGGGTGTTGTTTGATAAGTTCTGTATAGATTTTCGATACTAGCTAGCTCTTTATCTGATATGTCATTTGTAAATATCTTCTCCCATTCCCTCAGTTGTCTTTTGGTTTTGTTGACTGACTTCTTTGCTGTGCAAAAGCTTTTGATCTTGATGAACTCCCAATAGTTCATTTTTGCCCTTGCTTCCCTTGCCTTTGGCAATGTTTCTAAGAAGAAGTTGATGTCCCTGAGGTTGGAGAGGTTGCTGCCTGTGTTCTCCTCAAGGATTTTGATGGATTCCTATCTCACATTGAGGTCTTTCATCCATTTTAAGTCAATTTTGTGTGTGGTGTAAGGAAAGGGTCCAGTTTTATTTTTCTGCATCTGGCTGTCCAATTTTCCCAACACCATTTGTTGAAGAGGCTGTCTTTTTTCCATTGGACATTCTTTCCTGCTTTGTTGAATATTAGTTGATTATAGAGTTGAGGGCTCTCTGTTCTGTTCCATTGATCTATGTGTCTGTTTTTGTGCCAGTACCATACTGTCTTGATGATTACAGCTTTGGAATAGAACTTGACGTCTAGAATTGTGATGCCACCAACTTTGGCTTTCTTTTTCAACATTCCTCTGGCTATTTGGGGTCTTTTCTGGTTTCATGTAAATTTTAGGATTATTCTTCCATTTCTTTGAAAAAAATTGATGGTATTTTGATAGGGATTACATTAAATGTGTAGATTGCTCTAGTTACCACAGACATTTTCACAGTATTTGTTCTTCCAATCCATGAGGATAGAATGTTTTTCCATTTCTTTGTGTCTTCCTCAATTTCTTTCATGAGTACATTATAGTTTTCTGAGTACAGATTCTTTGCCTCTTTGGTTAGGTTTATTCCTAGGTATCTTATAGTTTTGGGTGCAATTGTAAATGGGATCAACTCCTTAATTTCTCTTTCTTCTGTCTTGCTGTTGGTGTATAGAAATGAAACTGATTTCTATGCATTGATTTTATATCCTGACACTTTACTGAATTCCTGTATGAGTTCTAGCAGTTTTGGGCTGGAGTCTTTTTTGGGTTTGCCACATAAAGTATCATATCATCTACAAAGAGTGAGAGTTTGACTTCTTCTTTGCCGATTCAGATGCCTTTTATTTCTTTTTGTCGTCTGATTGTTAAGGCTAGGACTTCTAGTATTATGGTGAATAGCAATGATGATAGTGGACATTCCTGACAATTCCTGACCATAGCCGAAAGGTTTTCAGTTTTCCCCATTGAGCATGATATTCACTGTGGGCTTTTCATAGATGGCTTTTAGGATATTGAGGTACATACCCTCTATCCATACACTTTGAAGAGTTTGATCAAGAAAGAATGCTGTACTTTTTCAAATGCTTTTTTAGCATCTATTGAGAGTATCATATGGTTCTTATTCTTTCTTTTATTAATATAGTATATCACATTGATTGATTTGCGGCTATTGAACCAACCTTGCAGCCCTGGAACAAATCCCACTTGGTTGTGGTAAATAATCCTTGTAATGTACTGTTGGATCCTATTAGCTAGTATTTTGGGGAGAATTTTGGCATCCATATTCATCAAGGATATTGGTCTGTAATTCTCTTTTTTGATGGGGTCTTTGTCTGGTTTTGGGATCGAGGTAATGCTGTCCTCATAAAATGAGTTTGGAAGTTTTCCTTCCATTTCTATTTCTTGGAACACTTTCAGGAGAATAGGTATTAATTCTTTTTTAAATGGTTTGTAGAATTCCCCTAGGAAGCTGTCTGGCCCTGGGCTTTGGTGTGTTGGGAGATTTTTTGATGACTGCTTTAATCTCCTCACTGGTTATGGGTCTCTTCAAGTTTTCAGTTTCTTCCTGACTCAGTTTTGGTAGTTTATATGTCTCTGAGACTGCATCCATTTCTTCCAGATTGTCAAATTTGCTGGCATATAGTTGCTCATAATATGTTCCTATAACTGTTTTTATTTCTTTGATGTTGGTTGTAATCTCTCCTCTTTCATTCATGATTGTATTAATTTGGGCCCTTCCTCTTTTCTTTTTGTTAAGTCTGGCCATGGGTTTATCAATCTTATTAATTCTTTCATTCAAGGAACCAGCTCCTAGTTTCGTTGAGTTGTTCTACTGTTCTTTTTGTTTCTATTTCATTGATTTCTGCTCTGATCTTTATGATTTCTCTTCTCCTGCTGGATTTAGGCTTTCTTTGCTGTTCTTTCTCCAGCTCCGTTAGGTGTAGGGTTGGGTTGTGTACTTGAGACCTTTCTTGTTTTTTGAGAAAGGCTTGTATCACTATATACTTTCTTCTCAGGACCACCTTTGCTGTGTCCCAAAGATTTTGAACTGTTGTGTT
Organism: Taxidea taxus jeffersonii; assembly: GCA_003697995.1. Lineage (NCBI taxonomy): Eukaryota > Metazoa > Chordata > Mammalia > Carnivora > Mustelidae > Taxidea > Taxidea taxus. Next base: position 5,919 of record RCUC01128802.1, on the reverse strand, counting down.
TTCATTTTCATTTGTTTCCATGAATTTTTTCAATTCTTCTTTAATTTCTTGGTTGACCCATTCATTCTTTAGTAGGATGCTCTTTAGCCTCCATATTTGAGTTCTTTCCAACTTTCCTCTTGTGATTGAGTTCTAGCTTCAGACCATTGTGGTCTGAAATTATGCAGGAAATGATCCCAATCTTTTGTTACTGGTTGAGACATGATTCATGACTCAGGATGTGATCTATTCTGGAGAATGTTCCATGTGCACTAGAGAAGAATGTGTATTCTGTTGCTTTGGGATGGAATGTTCTGAATATATCTGTGATGTCCTTCTGGCCCAGTGTGTCGTTTACAGCCTTTATTTCCTTGTTAATCTTTTGCTTAGATGATCTGTCTATTTCAGTGAGAGGGTGTTAAAGTCCCTTACTATTATCGTATTATTGTCAATGTGTTTCTTTGATTTTGTTATTAATTGGCTGATATAATTGGCTGCTCCCATGGTAGGGGCATAGATATTTAAAATTGTTAGATCTTCTTGTTGGACAGAGCCTTTGAGTATAATATAGTGTCCTTTCTCATCTCTTATTTAGTCTTTGGCTTAAAATCTAATCGATCTGATATAAGGATTGCCACCCAGCTTTCTTTTGATGTCCATTAGCATGGCAAATAGTTTTCAACCCCTTCACTTTAAATCTGGAGGTGTCTTTGGGTCTAAAATGAGTTTCTTGTAAACAGCATATCAATAGGTCTTGTTTTTTTATCCATTCTGATGCCCTGTATCTTTTGCTTGGGGCTTTTAGTCCATTTACATTCAGGGTAACTATTGAAAGATATGAATTTAGTGCCATTGTATTGCCTGTAAGGTGGCTGTTACTGTATATTGTCTCTGTTCCTTTCTGGTCTACTACTTTTAGGCTCTCTCTTTGCTTAGAGGACCCCTTTCCATATTTCCTGTAGGGCTGGTTTGGTGTTTGCAAATTCTTTTAATTTTTCTTTGTCCTAGAAGCTTTTTATCTTTCCTTCTATTTTCAGTGACAACCTAGCTGGATATAGTATCCTTGGCTGCATATTTGTTTCACTTAGTGTTCTCAATATATTATGCAGTCCTGGCCTGCCAGATCCCTTGGATAAGTCTGCTGTCAGTGTAATATTTCTACCATTGTATGTTATAGACCTCTTCTCCCAAACTGCTTTCAGGATTTTCTCTTTGTCATTGAGACTTGTAAGTTTTACTATTAGATGATAGGTGTGGCTCTAGTTTTATTGATTTTGAGGGGGTTTCTCTGTGCCTCCTGGATTTTGATGCCTTTTCCCTTTGCCATATTAGGGAAATTCTCTACTATAATTTACTCCAATATATTTTTTGCCCCTCTCTCTCTTTCTTCTTCTTCTGGAATCCCAATTATTATAATATTGTTTCATCTTATGGTATCACTTATCTCTCGAATTCTCCCACCACGGTCCCATAGTTGTTTGTCTCTCTTTTGCTCAACTTTTTTTTTTTAAAGCTTTATTTAAACATATAATGTAACCCCACCACCCTTTCCCAACCCCTCTCCCCCCACCCCCCTCAGTTTGTTTTATGACATTAAGAGTCTCTTTTGGTTTGTCTCCCTCCCGATCCCATCTTGTTTCATTTTTACTTTTCCTACCACCTTAACTCCCACCCCCATTGCATCTCTACTTCCTCATATCAGGGAGATCATGTGATAGTTGTCTTTCTCCAGTTGACTTATTCGCTAAGCATAATACACTCTAGTTCCATCCATGTCGTCGCAAATGGTAAGATTTCATTTCTTTTGATGGCTGCATAGTATTCCATTGTATATATATACCACACCTTCTTTATCCATTCTTCTGTTGATGGACATCTAGGTTCTTTCCATAACTTGGCTATTGTGGACATTGCTGCTATAAACATACGGGTACACGTGCCCCTTTGGATCACTTTTTTATTCTCTGTCATTTGGTGTTCTATATCGCTAATCCTTTCTCCTGCCTCATTTATCCTAGTAGTAAGAGACTCCATTTTTTATTGCACCTCATTAATAGATTTTTTGATTTCAGCTTGGTTATATTTTAGTTCTTTTATTTCTCCAGAAAGGGATTTTATTTCTCAAGAAAGGGTTCTCTTAATATATCCCATGCTTTTTTGGTGCCCATCTAGCACCTTGATAATCATCATTCTGAACTCTAGTTCTGATATATTACTAATGTCTGTATTGATTACATCCCTAACCATTGGTATTACCTCCTTTTTTTTTTGAGGTGGGTTTTTCCACCTTGTCATTTTATCCAGATAAGAATAGATGAATGAGAGAACAAAATACTAAAAGGGTAGCAACGGCCCCAGAAAAATATACACTAACCAATAAAATACATATATGTGTGTGTATGTATGTATATATATATGTATGCATGTGTATATATATATATATATATATATATATATATATTAGACTGATGTATTAGAATGGTTAATAGAACAGAGCCACACACTTGATTTTGTGTGTATTTTGGTCTGTTAGAAGAAATTGCCTCCCAAAATTTTAAAGAAAGAAAAACTTAGGTATATGGAAAAATAAGGGTAAAAAGGATGAAGGGATGGAATATGACTATAAATAAAAATTTTAAAAGGTTCTAAAAAAGAAATTGATAAGATAGGAAGTTGGTTGGGAAAAAAAAGAGGAAGGAATGTTATCAGGCCGGAGACTAGAACAAAGCCATGTGCTAGATTTAGGGTGTATTTTATTCTGTTTGAAGAAACTCTATCCCAAAATTTTAAGGAAGGAAAAAAAATATATATATATATACACACACACACACACACAAAAATAAGGTTAAATACAATGAAGGGATAGAATATGACCTTAACAACAAAAGTTAAGAAAAGATTTTTTAAAAAGGTATTGATAAGATAAAATAGTTAAAAGGGGTTAAAATAGGAAAGAGGAAACATTTTTTTAAATGGAATAAGAAAAAAATAAAATTAACAAAACTTAATTTTGAAATAATAAGGAATCATGGGGGGGAAAGACATGAATTCTATGTGTTAATTCCCCTAGCTCTGGAGTTCTGCAGTTCTCATTGATCTGTTGAACTTGGTCTTGCCTGGATGTTCTTGCTGATCTTCTAGGGGCAGGTCCTGTTGCAGTGATTCTCAAATATCTTTGCCTGAGGCAGAATTGCACCGACCTTGCCAGGGGCCAGGCTAAGTAATCTACTTGGGTTCCCTCTTAGCAGCTTTTGTTCCCTGAACAGTTTCTGTAGAGCTTTGGAGGATGGGAATGAAAATGGCGGCCTCCCAATCTCTGGCCCCTATAACAGCCAAGAGCTCAGGATGCCCCTCCTCATTGTACCCTCAGAGAAAAGCAGTCAATCCCTCACGTCTCCTTGGTCTCCAGCCACAATCTGTGCTCACCTGGACTGTGACTGAGCATTTCTGTCTCTTGTGCATGGCCCTGTTTGGAGTCTACAAACCCAGCTGATTCCTGCCATGTGCTCCCCTGGCACTCCTCCTGGAGGAGGAAGGAAGGGATCTCCCTGGATCTGCCACTTGTGTGGTCTCCACTCAAGAAACAGTGGCCCAGGGCGCCTGGGTGGCTCAGTTGGTTAAGCAACTGCCTTCGGCTCAGGTCACGATCCCGGAGTCCTGGGATCGAGTCCCACATCAGGCTCCCAGCTCTATGGGGAGTCTGCTTCTCCCTCTGACCTCCCCTCTCATGCTGTCTCACTCTGTCTCTCTCTCTCAAATAAATAAATAAATCTTTAAAAAAAGAAAAAAAAAAAAAGAAACAGTGGCCCAGCTGTGCCTCAGATCATGGTTTAAGGTAACCCCAAGCTGAGAGCTCACGCCTCACCTCCATCCCTGCAGTTGACTTCCCTGCTCCAATACCTGGGAGCTCTGCAACACTCAGACACCCCTGGCCTTTTTGTGACCCTGTGGGTCCTGAGACCACACTGTCCCCACAAGGGCTCCACCCCCGCTTAGCCTCTGGAGTAATGTCCCTCAGCAGAGCAGACTTCCAAAAGTTCTGATTTTTTGCTCCAATGCTCTACCACTTGCTGTGAGCCAGCTCTCCCCAGCTCTTCCCATATATTTCCTCAGATTCACTTCTCTGCACATCCTACTTTCCAGAAAGTGGTCGATTTTCTGTTCCTAGAATTGTTGCTCTTCTTCTCTTCTATCTCCTGTTTAGTTTGTAGGTGTTCAGAATGTTTGATAACTATCTAGCTGAACTCCTGGGACCGGATGATATTTAGGTCTCCTATTCCTCTGCCAACTTGCTCCTCATCCCTCCATTCTCTGTAATCTTATACTATACTGGCTGTTCCTATGACTTGGTCAAATCTTCCATTGTTCTTTTTCCTCGGATCCCTTTTTCTTCCTTTCAGGTTTTTTTTGGGTTTGTTTTGTTTTTTCCCTTGCTTTCATCTCCTTTATCCTTCATATGTTAAAGCTACTTCAGTGGCAAGTGACAGAAAACCTAAACTGGATAAAATAAATGGAGGATTTATTGAGTCATATAATTAAAGAGTCCATCCATGTTCTGACTTCAGGTATGACTTGATCCAAAGACTCAATGACATAAGGAGCCAGTGTCCCCCTTCCCCGTATGCCATATGTGTTTCTTTTCCTCTATGTTTCATGTAAAGCAAAGGACTGGCATTAATGTAGTTATCAAGATGGCAGTAGTGGGTTGAGCATCTTGACTCACATATGTGCATTTCAAGAGCAACTCAGAGGTGGGCAGGTTTGAGTCTGTTCATAAAGATACTCAAGAGCCAAGACCTGCTTTCTGAATGTGATTCTAGAAGCATTCAGGACTCATTGAGGTAAGGAGGAAGAGACTGACTGAGAGGAAAACAAAGGTACTTCCTATAGAGCAGCAAGGTAGCAGTCAGTTGGGTGAGGCTGAAGGCTGGGATACTAATGTGTCTTTCTGTTTGGGATTCTAAGAAGAGGCTGGGACAAGTGAATTTATAAGGAAGGGATAAATATGAGGTCAGTGCAAGATCCCATTAGCTAAAGGATTGTGGGAGAACCCCCTGGGATCTCGATTTCTATCAGCATCATTTATGTTCTAGGCCAAATCAGGCCAAATGACACACAGCAAATACTGAGTGAAGAAACATCTTTCTACCTGAAGAAACTCTCAGTCCTTTTCCCAAATACCAAAATTTCCATAAGAGGCTGTATAATAATGGGTTTTGCCCTGTATGTTTAAATTCCAAAAAGTTGTGATTTTCTGCTTGCAAGATCACAGGATGCTATGAAATCTCATTCATCCATTTAGCATTTACTAACCACCCACTAAGTAACAGCCACTGTCACATACAGCCCGCTCTTTTGTATGTACTGCTAAGGAGAACAGATGTGGTCCCTCACCTCACAGGGCTGATAGTCTGCCAGAGCCTGCCACCCTTCACATTTCCCTAAAATAGCTCATCTTGATTCTTCAGGTTTGAACCCATGGGAGGATTATTTCTAGGAAAGACACCTGGAAAATGTAATCAATAGCCATAATCAGCCCTAAACCCCATATCTCAACACTATTGTATGTTTAAAATTTTTTTATAAAAATTTATTTCCTGGAATCTTTTGTTCTTGATTTATGTTCTTGATTTAAAAGCTCTAAAAGACTATTTTAAAAAATGACTTAATAAGGCAGTAGTTTTGCCGCTGTTCTAACATGCCAATAGATCACTTAAGTGTCATTTGTTAAACCACTTAGGTCAATAAAAATCCTTTCATTGTTTTTCCCCAAGTGGTCATTGAGCCACGTAACACCAGCCTGAGTCCTTTGCTCACACTGCTCTATCTGCTGTTGGCTGGCATGGGTTATTAGTAATAATTTCTTCACAGACTATTAGCCAAGAGTTATCATGATATGGTAATAGTAAAGGTTCCCAAAGATCAAATGTCCTAATCAGG
>RCUC01128801.1:0-32690 GCA_003697995.1 Taxidea taxus jeffersonii | reverse complement strand
TTTTGGCTCACATCAGAATCTCAGGGTCCTGAGATTGAGCCGGGTGTCTGGCTCCAATGGCACTCAGCGCAGAGTCTGGTTGAAATTCTCTCCCTTTGCTCCTCCTGTCACACTCACTCACTCTCTCTCTCTGTGTCAAATAAATAAAGAAATCTTAACAATAACAACAACAACAAAACAGGTGTAAGAAGGGATGGTCACATATATCAGGTGATGAAGCCAGATTATAAAACCAGAGAAGGAATCTGAAAATTAAAATGTCAGCATTGACAGTGTGTGGTAAGTTGGTGGGTAGCACAGTTAATGGGAAGGTGATGGTAGGTGTGTTTTTAATTTTTACTATTTATTTATTTATTTAAAAGTTTATGTGCATTTATTTGACAGAGAGTGAGAGAGGGAACACAAGCAGGGGGAGAGGGCAAGGGAGAAGAAGCAGGCTTCTTGCTGCGTAGGGAACCTGATGTGGGCCTCGATCCCAGGAACCTGGGATCGTGACCTGAGCTGAAGGCAGACCCTTAATGACTGAGCCACCTAGGCACCTACTTTCTATTTTTTAAGGATGCAGAGGTTTGAGCATATTTAAATACTAAGGGAAAAGAAAATTAGTAGGGAGAAATTGAAGATTCAAGAAAGAACAAAAATAATTTAAAGGATCAAGTTTCTAGAGGAGATGGAATTAAGGCCACAGGTTGTAATGGCCACAATTATAGGTATTGATTATCCTTGAACAAGAGAAATTGACATACTTTTTCTGTATTTGAAAGAAGAGAGATTATATATGTATATATATTTTTTAATAAAGCCTCTTTTTTCTTTAAGATTTTATTTGATACAGAGAGAGAGAGAGATCACAAGCAAGCAGAGCAGTAGGCAGAGAGAGAGGGGGAAGCAGGCTGAGCAGAGAGCCTGCTGCAGGGCTCAATTCCAAGACCCTGAGATCATGACCCAGGCTAAAGGCAGAGGCTTAATCCACTGAGCCACCCAGGCACCCCTATATATGTGTATATTTTGAAGATTTTATTTATTTATTTGAGAGAGAACACAGAGGGAGAGAGGGGGAGAAGCTGACTCTCCGCTGAGCAGAGAGCCCAACTCTGGGCTTGATCCCAGGACCCCGAATTCACCACCTGAGCCGAGGGTATACAATAACTGACTGAGCCACCCAGGCCCTCCAAAAGGAAAGTTACAGATGCAATTAAGGTTATATAGGTAAAAGGATGTCAAGTAGCTCCCACCTGATGATTTCTGTTTTTTTATTTTTAATTTCCTTTTTTTTTAAATTTTAAGACTTTATTTATTTATTAGAGAGACAGAGATAGCAAGAGAGCATGAGTGGGGAGGAGAGAGAGAAGCAGACTCGCTGCCGGTTGCAGAGCCAGATCCCAGGACCCTGGGATCTTGACCTGAGCCAAAGGCAGATACTTTACTGACTGGGCCACCCAGGTGTCCTACAACTTCTCTTTTTAATGAAGGAGGTCATTTACTGGAGATAAGAGGTAGATTACAAAATACACTAGGTGCTTGGTGATGTTTAGGTCTAGCCTAACTTTCCATAACTATGTATCTCTTGCCATTTTAACTTTTAGTCCTATGTGCTTTCAGTCTTGGATCATCTCAGGTTCTAAGTGTGAGGATGCTGAGAAATTTGAGGAATCCTTTATGTCTCATTATAGGGCTCAAGTCAGCTAGTCCTTTTCTTTTTTTTTTTTTTTTTTTAATATTTTATTTATTTATTTGACAGGCAGAGATCACAAGTAGACAGAGAGGCAGGCAGAGAGAGGGGGAAGCAGGCTCCCTGCTGAGCAGAGAGCCCGATGTGGGGCTCGATCCCAGGACCCTGAGATCATGACCTGAGCCGAAGGCAGAGGCTTAACCCACTGAGCCACCCAGGCGCCCCAGCTAGTCCTTTTCTTTTTGCTTTTCTTAGAATTTGCTTGTAAATTGAACTTAAAAATGACATGATGTTTGGGGCAAGTGAATAAGGTGCCCAGTGATCTTTACTAGGAATGATAAGGGTTGGTTTAATTTAAAATTGTATTGCCAGTAGTTACTTTGTATTTGTTTATTTATTTAAGATTTTATTTATTTGAGAGAGAGAACATGAGCGGAGGGGAGGAGAAAGGGAGAGGGAGAAGCAGACTCCCCAATGAGTGGGAGCCTGGTATGGGGCTCAGTCCCAGGACCCTGAGATTATGACCTGAGGGGAAGGCAGACACTTAACGAACTGAGCCACCAGGTGCCCCATATTACTTTGTTTTAATATTTTGTCCCATTGCTCATAATTTGTGGAGCACCTAGCATAGCCTTTTTTTTTTATACACTGTTTCACTTTTCTATCCGATCTCAGCTCTTCCTAGTACCTTAAAAAGAGTGAACTGGCTTTTCATTACCTAAGAAGTTACACAAGCAGTAAATGTGAATTTAGATAAACATGATTAATCCAGAGTAGTTAATAGTTTAAAAAAGTTTTCTGACATTTTACGTTACAGTTTACTAAATATTACTTGACATCACTGTCAAGGACAGAATGCTTAGGAGAGTGAAACTTTAAGGTGATCCCTTTAAGGGCATGGTTCTCAAAAGTGCGGTTCTCGGGGATGCCTGGCTAGCTCAGTTGGTTAAGTATCTGCATTCAGTTTGGGTCTTGATCCCTGGTCCTGGAATCCCCACATTGGGCTCTCTGCTGGGCGGGGAGTCTGGTTCTCCTCCTCCTACTGCCTGCCACTCTCCCTGCTTGTGCACTCACTCTCTTTGTGTCAAATGAATATATAGAATCTTTGAAAAAAAAAAAAAAGTGTGGTTCTCAGAGCAGTAGCATTGGTATCATCTGTGGGCTTCTTAGAAATGCAAGTTGGGGGGTGCCTGGGGGGCTCAGTGGGTTAAGCCTCTGCCTTTGGCTCAGGTCATGATCTCAGGGTCCTGGGATTGAGCCCCATAGGGCTCTCTGCTCAGCAGGGAACCCGCTTCCCCCCTCTCCCTCTGCCTGCCTCTCTACCTACTTGTGATCTCTCTCTCTCTCTGCCAAATAAATAAAATCTTTAAAAAAAAAAAAAAGAAATCAAGTTCAGGGGTGCCTGAGTGGGTACAACTTTTTCTTTCTTTCTTTTTTTTAAATAAAGTTCCTTTTTTTTAAAAAAGATTTTTGTATTTATTTGACAGAGCGAGAAAGTGAGAGAGCACAAGCAAGGGGAGCAGCAGGGGGACAAGGAAAAGCAGGCTCTCTGTGCTGAGCAGGGAGCCTGATGTGGCACTTGATCCCAGGATTCTGAGATCATGACCTGAGTCAAAGACAGATGTTTAACCCACTGAGGCACCCAGGCACCCCTAAGGGTCTGACTCTTGATATTAGCTTAGGTCTTGATTTTAGTCATGAGTTTAAGCCCCATGTTGGGCTCTGTGCCAGGTATAGAGCCTACTTTAAAAAAAAAAAAAAGAAAAGAAAAATGGAAATTCATGAGCCATGATCTTCTGAATTGCATCTCTGGGAAGGAAGCCCAGGAAACCTTTAATAAGCTTTCCAAGTGATTCTTATTTCATATTAAAGTTTTTGAGAACCCATCTAAGATCATAGTTGTATATCTTTATGGTATAGGAAGTGATGGCAATATGTTGGTAAAAGGGACCTCATTCATCATAAAATTGTGTGCTCAGTTCAAATTCATGTTCTCGCGTTGGTGGTATAGTGGTGAGCATAGCTGCCTTCCAAATTCATGTTCTCTGAAAAAATCTGCTATAGCCATGGTATTGTTGTGGTTTACTTTTTATCATGAAAAAATAAATTACAAGGAAAAATTGAGACACTAATATAGTAATTAACATGTACAGTTAATATTTTACTATATTTGCTTCCTTTCAATTTTTCTGCTTGAATTATTTTAAAGTAAATTACAGACATCATTATGTTTGACCCTAAATGCTCCAGAAGATTATTAATCTAGAACAGTTCATTACATTTTTCCCCAATAATAAACATTTAATCTAGCAGGTTTTAGTGACTTATTTGCCAAGAAATAAAAGAAATATTTATTTAAGGGTCAAATCCATAAACATAGTAGTACTCAAAAAAGAAAGCCATAATGGTTTTGTAAACCAAAGTAGTCAAAAGAGGCTTAATCTGGGAGAGTGACCGGCCATTAAGAACAGAACTAAGAGAACATAGGTTAAAATTTCATTGTTGTAATTCCTTTAACTCCTAAATTCATACCTTACTGTTTAGGTATAATGAGGAGGCTGCTATTGTTACTTTTATAAAAATGTTTTTTTTTTTCTTTTACAGTGGGCAAATCAAACTAGCAGATTTTGGACTTGCACGGCTCTATAACTCTGAAGAGAGGTGAGGCATTCCTCAGAATTACGTGTGTGAAAAAGGAAAGAATCCTTTTTATTTTTGGATATTCTAGTATTCTGCAAGTTGCAATAATTTTCAGAGTTTCCTAATTTTCTAAATATGTTAATTCTGTCTAAATTCTTGAATCAGCCTAAGACTGAAATAAATCAACCCAAACTGGAATGCAAGTTATTTTTTCATCTTCTACTTCTGTCCAGTTCACTTTTGAACTACTAGATTGCTATGGAGCTGTTTTGACAATCCCCTTTTCAGTTGGCAGCTATTTCTATTTGCATTTACTTGTACTTGTACAAGTATTTTTGTTTTCATCAGAAGCCATTGTAAATTTATGTCATGGTTGTTTTTACATTTCAGTCGCCCTTACACAAACAAAGTCATCACTTTGTGGTACCGACCTCCAGAACTTCTGCTGGGAGAGGAGCGTTATACACCAGCCATTGATGTTTGGAGCTGTGGGTAAGTCTGTGCTTTCTCTTTTGGTTGTAATTTACATGTTGAACTTGTATCTGTTTTCACTCTACATTGGCTTTTTGTAGCTTTTTTTAAGCTTGAAAGGATGGGGATAAACTTTTAGCCAGAATTCAGATAAATCTATTGAATATTTCCTTTTTTTTTTTTTTTTAAGATTTTATTTATTCATTTGACAGAGACATCACAAGTAGGCAAAGAGGGGGAAGCGGGCTCCCCACCATGCAGAGAGCTCAATGCGGGGCTCGATCCCAGGACCCTGAGATCATGACCTGAGCCGAAGGCAGAGGCTTAACCCACTTGAGCCACCCAGGCACCCCTGTTGAATATTTCCTAATAACAGAGACATACTTTTTTTAAAAAACATTTCCCCAAATGTCTCTTTCTTTCTTTCTTTCTTTCTTTTTTTTAAACTGAGTTTGAATTAAGATCCAAATACATTCAGTTAAGGTCCATAGATTACAATTGATTATTTCAGGTCTTTTTTTTTTTTTTTTTTTTTTAAGATTTTATTTATTTATTTGTTAGAGAGAGAGAGCAAGCGCAGCCAGAGGGAGAGGGAGAAGCAGGCTCCCTGCCGAGCAAGGAGCCTGAGTGGGACTCGATCCCAGGACGCCGGGGTCATGACCTGAGCCGAAGGCAGCCTCTTAACCAACTGAGCCACCCAGGTGTCCCGGGTTTTGTGTACTTCTGATTATAGCCAATGAAACATCAAAGTTGGGGGTAGGAGGCGTTGGGAACCTTTGCCTAGAGTACAGACAATAACTGGATACATTATCTGTAGAGAATTTAAAAGCAATAAAGTAATCCACTACAAATTAGTGTGCTTTTTATTATCACATTATAGAGGCAGTTCTAAACAGTGTATGCTAAAATATTCATTCCTAACAGGGCAGATTTACACACACACACATAACGCCCCACTTTACACAATATACAGTTACCTGTTTTTGAAGTGTTATCAGTTATTAATGATCCACTGTCATTCATTCATTTGTGGTTGTTTTGTGATGGTGATATTGTAATTATACTATTCCTTCCTGGAATAAAGAGAACATCTATTTTACTAACCCTGGGTACAAATCCTATAGAAAAAGTAGAGAGAGTTAAAGCTTTAATTCTTCCATTTTATTTACAAGTTTTAAAAAGATAATGAGGGGGGCTCCTGAGTGGCTTGCTCAGGTGGTTAAGCATCTGTCTTCAGCTCAGGTCATGATCCCAGGGTCCTGGGATCAAGCCCTATGTCGGGGTCCCTGCTCAGCGGAGTCTGCTTTCCTCTCTGCCTCTGCCTCTCCCCTACTCATGCTCTCTCTCTCTCTCTCAAATGAATAAATAAAATCTTTAAAAAAAAAAAAGATAATGAGGTGGTTTCCTAGTATCCTTCAAAGATGGCCAAAGAGGGTATTTTGTGTTTTAGTTTCATTATGAACTCAAGGATTTAAACTTTTTTTTTTTAATTTCAGCTTTTTTTTTTAAAGATTTTATTTATTTATTTGACAGACAAGTAGGCAGAGAGTCAGGCTCCCCGCTGAGCAGAGAGCCCAATGTGGGGCTCGATCCCAGGACCCCGGGATCATAACCTGAGCCGAAGGCAGAGGCATTAACCCACTGAGCCACCCAGGTGCCCCTATTTCAACTTTTTTAAGATCCTTCTAAATATTTATTAAGAGAAAAAGAATGTGTGGGAGTTGGGGGGTAGAGGGAGAGAAAGAGAGAATTCCAGGCGGACTCTCCACTTAGTGCAGAGCCTGATGTAGGGCTTGATCCCATGACCCTAAGACCATGACCTGAGCTAAAATCAAGAGTCGGATGCTCAACTGACTGAGCCACCCAGGTGCCCCAATTTTTTAATGTGTTTTAAAATTATGATTATCATCTTATTCCTGTTCACATTTTCTAGTCTTTGGCCCGCAGAAGTTTAGGGGTCCTTCCAACACTCTGAGCACTTGATAAATAGTCTTGCTTGTTTTCTGGTTCCAAGCTCGTCCTGTTCATTTCATGCCCCACAGCCATTCTCTCAAGAGTCTTAGTTCCTTTTGGGAAAATGATATTTAGAGACCACAGTTTGTGTTAGGAACATAGACATTTTTGGGGTGCCTAGATAGCTCAGTGAGTTAAGCGTCTGACTTTTTTTTTTTTTTAAGACTTTATTTATTCATTTGATGGAGAGAGTGAGAGCACACACAAGCAGGGGGAATGGCAGAAGGAGAGGGAGAAGCAGGCTCCCTGCCAAGCAGGGAGCAGAACACTGGGCTCAGTCCCGGGACCCTGGGATCATGACCTGAGCCAAAGGCAGACACTTAACTGACTAAGCCACCCAGGCGCCTAGACATGACCCATTCTGTACACAAATAGGGAACCTGGACTTTAGGCTTAAGAGAGCTTGTCCTGGGTCTCCTGGTGTTGGAATTATAGAGCTCACATTTGAACCCAGACCTTTTGGGTGATTTCATTATATGTCACTGTAGTGTTTAAGCCTCCCAACACACAATTTTTCCCTTACCTAAATGGCCTCACCAGTTGTTCCGTCTCAGCCACCACTGACCAAGCACCTACATACTTCTTCCTGACACGTAAATGCCAGCCCTAGGAGGTAGCAATTATAGTTGTGTTTTTTGGTTTTTTGTTTTTACTGTAGGAAGATATACAGAGGCCTAACCACCTGAGCTACCCAGGCACCCCAACAGCCAACTCTTGATTTCTGATCAGGCCATGATCTCAGAGTCGTGAGATCTTTTTTTTTTTTTTTTTAAGATTTTATTTACTTATTTGAGTGAGGGAGATAGGGAGAGAGAAGCAGAGTCACCACTGAGCAGGGTCCCCAGTGTGGGGCTTGATCCCAGGAACCTGAGATCATGACCTGAGCCAAAAGCAGACACTTCACCAACTGAGCCACCTGGGTGTCATGGAAGTTAGTTAATCGTTTTTGATACTATATGATTTATGCATACACATTCTGTCCTTGACCTCTATATCTTAGGGTTCTGACATAGATACTTGCAAATGGAGCATATCCTTTTTTCCCCATTCATTCCCTCTTGTATTAATGTCAGTCTTTAGAAGGAGCACTGCAGGGGTTTTAATTCAAAATTCAAATAGGTGATAGATAAGGAGAGCACAATTTCTATGGCAGCCTACCCAACTCCAATGAAGCTTTAGTTAAATTTTACTAACTCAAGCTGGGTGTGTTTGTGTTCTGGACTATTTGCTTTAACAGTATTAGCATTTAAATTGTCACAACTAGGCTCTAAAGTTAACGCCCCATTAAGATACACAGGGAAAGTTCATAGCTCTGTTGGTATTATTATTTCAGTGAGCCTGCCACCTCAGTGTAGTAGCAGAGTGTTGATTACATAATGTCTTCCCCACCAAAGAACTAGAAACTGAAATAAAAGAAAGCAAAACACAACTTGGAAATTAAAATTATAGATTAGACTTTAAAGCCTGGTAACTTCACTAAATTAAGAATTTGCTAGATGGTGAGCTTACTACTCTGGTAATCCATGGACATCTCTGTGAAGGAGAAACTAGAAAAACTAGTACAACAAATTGTGCCTAGATTCTGAAAACCCACCTGGGTTTGTTTTTTTTTTTTTTTTCTTATGTTACCAGTTGTGACAACACTATTTGGAATTTGATTTAGTGGTTAATGTCGGAAATAGAGTTAAATTTTAGTTTTTTATATTTTTAAAGATTTATTACCTTAAAGATTTTTAAAATTATATGACAGACAGAGATCACAAGTAGGCAGAGAGGCAGGCAGAGAGAGAGGGAAGAAGCTGGCTCCCCGCTGAGCAGAGAGCCCAATGCGGGGCTCGATCCCAGAGCCCTGGGACCATGACCTGAGCCGAAGGCAGAGGCTTTAACCCACTGAGCCACCCAGGCGCCCCAAAGATTTATTATTTTAGAAAGAGAAAGTAGAGGGAGGGGCATAAGAAGAGGAAACTCAAGCAGACTCTGCTGAGTGTGGAGTCTGACGTGAGGATCGATCCCACGACCCTGAGATCATGACCCAAGCCGAAATCCAGAGTTGGATGCTTAACTGGCTGAGCCACTCAGGCACCCCTGCATTTACTTTTCTAATTCCTGGATAAGGTTTGAGTGAATATAAAGTAAGAATTTGTCATTTGAGGGACACCTTCATGGCCCAGTCAGTTAAGCATCTGCCTTTGGCTGAGGTCATGATCCCAAGGTCCTGGGATTGAGTCCCACATCGGGCTCCCTGCTCAGTGGGAAGCCTGCTTCTCCCTCTGCCTGCCACTCCCTCTGCTTCTGCTGTTACACTGTCTCACTTGCTCTCTCTGGCAAATAAAATGTTAAAAAAAAAGAATTTGTCATTTGAGGTTAACAAATGCTAATAGAAAGGTGCTAATAACTTTGAAAACTAGATTTGTTTTGCTTCTCAAATTTAGTTAAGCTAAAGAATTCAGAGTGAAATGGTAAATACTGCTTTTGTATTTGTAAATGTGATTTCAGAACACAGGCCAGAGAAGAGATTTTTTATCCATTTTCTTTCTTTTCCCTCTTTTCAAAAAAAATATTTTAGGAATACAAAAATGTAGAGTATTCATGGGTATTTTTCACTTGTTTTTAATTTATATTGATAGGAATGATAGGTTAAATAGGTGATGGAAATTAAGGAGTTCACTTGTGATGAGCACTGGGTGATGTGTGAATGTGTTGAATTACTATATTGTACACCTGAAATTAATATAACACTGTATGAAAACTTAAGTAGATTATATAATTTCATATGTACAGAAGGTTCCTAGAAAAGTACAAAGAATTAGTATAGCCTTCCTCCATATTCACTAAAATTTTTTAACCTTTTGAAGTATATTATAAATTGCATGTGTTTAAAATGTACAATTTAAGTTTTGACATATATACACCGGTGAAACCATCACCACAACCAAGATAATGATAACTTGTAAAAGTGTCCCTCTGTTCCTTTGTAATCTCTCTTTCCTGTCGGGACTGTCCCATTCCTAGGCAACCTCTATTCTGCTTTCTATCACTGTAGATTGATTTCCATTTCTAGAATTTTATGTAAATGGAATCATGCAGTATATGTTCTTTTTCCCTCTGTATCTTTTACTCAGCATAATTAATTTGAGATCTGTTCATGTTAGATTCACTAATTGTTAACATCTTGCCACATTTGCTTTTATATTCGTGTATGCATACCCCATCTTTTTTCCAGAACTGTCCAAAAGTAGTTGTATATATATTACTCTTTCCCTTCTTACTGTTTAATGTACATTCTTTTTTTTTTTTTAAGATTTTATTTAGGGACGCCTGGGTGGCTCAGTTGGTTAAGCAGCTGCCTTCGGCTCAGGTCATGATCCCAGCGTCCTGGGATCGAGTCCTGCATCGGGCTCCTTGCTCGGTAGGGAGCCTGCTTCTCCCTCTGCCTCTGCCTGCCACTCTGTCTGCCTGTGCTCGCTTGCTCTCTCTCTCTCGCTCTAACAAATTAAAAAAAAAAATCTTTAAAAAGATTTTATTTATTTATTTGACAGAGATCACAAGTAGGCAGAGAGGCAGGCAGCAGGGGCAGGGGAAGCAGGCTTCCCACTGAGGAGAGAGCCTGACTTGGGGCTCGATCCCAGGACCCTGGGATCATGACCTGAGCCAAAGGCATAGGCTTTAACCCACTGAACCACCCACGCGCCCCTAATGTACATTCTTTTAAAGATTTTATTCATTAATTTATTTGACAGTAAGAGGGAGAGCACAAGCGGGGAGAACTGGAGGCAGAGGGAGAGGGAGAATTAGACTCCCTACTGAGCAGGGAGCTCAGTGTGGGGCTTAATCCCAGGACCCTGGGATTATGACCTGAGTCGAAGGCAGATGTTTAACCACCTAGTTGCCCTTGTGCTTGCTTCGGCAGCACATATAATAACCATCTAGTCGCCCTTAATGTACATTTCTTAAGAACAAAGATATTCTCATATATAATCACAGTACCATTATCAAATTCAGGAAATTTAACATTGATACACTATCTTTTTAAGTCATTTAGCTTACATTCCATGTTCTTATTTTTTTAGTACCCTAATAATATACTAGAAACAATACCTCACCTCATAGAGGATTTAATCCAGTATCATATATTACATTTAGTTCTCTCTTTCTCTCTCTCTCTTTTTTTTTACTTTTTAAAGATTTATTTATCTTAGCAAGAGAGAGTACATGAGTGGGAGATAGAGAAAATCTCAAGCAGACCCCATGGTAAGCGTACGGAGCCCGATGCGGGGCTGGATCCTAGGATCCTGAGCTGAAACCAAGAGTCAGATGCTAACTGTCCCACGAAGGCACCCTTAGTTCTCATTCTTTACTCTGGAACAGTCTTTAGCCTTTGTCTTTCATGACATTCACATTTTCTGGTTTTTGTTTTGTTTTGTTTTTAAGATTTTATTTGACACAGAGAAAGAGAAATCACAGGTAGGCAGAGCAGCAGGGGGAGGGAGAAGCAGGTTCCCTGCTGAGCAGCGATCCTGATGTGGGGCTCGATCCTGGGACCATCAGGACCTGAGCCGAAGGCAGACACCCAACTGGCTGAGCCACCCAGGCACCCCTAGATCTCAGTCTTTACTCTGGAACAGTCGTTAGCCTTTGTCTTTCATGACATTTACATTTTTGAAGGTCACACTAGCTCTAGCTATTATATAGATTCAAGTTATAAAGTTTTGGCTGGAAATATTCCGTAAGTGTTAAGTTACCATGTTTGTATTTATGTAAACCCTTTTTCCCTCTTATTGGTAATACTAATTTTGGACACTTAATTAAGGTGTTGTCTTTATCTCCATTAAATAGTTACTAGTTTTCCTTTTGTAATTAAGTAATTTGTGGAGACATATCTGGGGATTTTGTAAGTATTTCAGTATTATTTTGGAAGACATTTTCAAAATGGGAAAGACATTTAAGCATAGTGTGTTTGAAAGTCCTGTTGAAACTGATACCGGATGACAATAAGAGGACAATAGTATATTGCATATTCTACAGAGCAAATGAAAGGAAAAGCTAATTTCTTTATAGGAACTGCTGAGCATCCTTGTAAAATTGAAGTATGGGTTTTTTTAGTCTTTACTTCCTTAATTTACAATGGAATTGATAGAAAAGGATTCTGTTCATTTTCTCTGCTTATAGACTTTATAGGTAGCAAAAATTTGATCTCCTGGCAAATATAAATTTTTTATACTATCTGTTCTCACTTCAAGAAATATTTTCTTTTACAAAACTCAAGACACTGTAGTTTGGAGCTTATTTACAACATGGTATATTAGATGCAGCCAGATAGACTATGAAAGTCTATTGAGACACAGGTTAGGCTCTAGGGATATCTCTCTTGACCTCTCAGTTTTACTCTTTCTAGATGCATCCTTGGGGAACTGTTCACAAAGAAGCCTATTTTTCAAGCCAATCTGGAACTGGCTCAGCTGGAGCTGATCAGGTACAGCTGTGCATGTGCTCTGGGTGCCCAGGTGTGATAGGTGATCTTATTTTCTAATTTCTATTAGTTTTTGTTCATTCTACTAAATAAGTTTATGCTTCTTATGTCCAAGTAAGTTTCTTAGATTCACCACGTGTTTTGTCACGGGCTGTAGATGTAAAGAAGTTGTAATCCCCTTTTTTAGGTCTTACTAAAGGTCTTACCTCTTAGGTTCTCCCTTTTTAGACTTTTTAGATCTTTGCTTTTTTTTTATTCTTCATATTAAAGCATGCCATTTTCTTTTTTTTTTTAAGATTTTTTTTATTTATCAGAGAGAGAGGGAGAGCGAACGAGCACAGGCGGACAAGGTGGCAGGCAGAGGGAGAAGCAGGCTCCCTGCCGAGCAAGGAGCCCGATGCGGGACTCGATCCCAGGACGCTGGGATCATGACCTGAGCCGAAGGCAGCCGCTTAACCAACTGAGCCACCCAGGCGTCCCAAGCATGCCATTTTCAATGTGGCTGTTTCATTCCTAGATTAGATTAAGATCAGATTTATTTAGCAAACAATTTTTTTTTTAAAGATTTTATTTATTTATTTGACAGAGATCACAGGTAGGCAGAGAAGCAGGCAGAGAGAGAGGAGGAAGCAGGCTCCCTGCTGAGCAGAGAGCCTGATGCGAGGCTCGATCCCAGGCCCCTGAGATCATGACCCAAGCCGAAGGCAGAGGCTTTAAACCCACTGAGCCACCCAGGCGCCCCTTAGCAAACAGTTATTGAGCCTGTTCTATAACAAATTCCTTTCTCTGTTAAACTTTAGGATTTAGGAGTATGTAAGATAGGTCCTTGCCTTCAATAAAGCTCAGAATTTAGTAAGTGATAAAGCATGTAAACTGATAATTAAAAGTAGCATATAACTCATTATTTGTTATGTATTAAATTCAGTCTTTTATCAAAATTTCTTAGGCTCTCTTCTGCCAGTTTTCCCTATAGGGACATTATAGGATCAGCTTATCACTTTGAAATTAATACTAACTGAACAGAACAAAATTGATAATGAAAATCTTTGTGGAGGTTTAAAAAATGTTTTACAAAACCAAGTGTATGGGTAATTTTGGACTCTTTTGCCGGATTTTCTCTTCACTATCTTGTAACCAGTTGTTTCCTATTCCTTCTGTTCTTAAAGCAGTGAGGTCAGGTTTTATCTTTCTGCATGCCCTCTAATTTAATAAGCCAAGATTCCCCCAGACTTCAGGAAGTAATAATTTCTGCTTCTGTAGTCTCCAGAATTCACAATGCTGACTCACTCGCTTCTTGTTCTGGCTTTTTGCTTTGTTTTCAGTCGACTCTGTGGTAGCCCTTGTCCAGCTGTGTGGCCTGATGTTATCAAGCTGCCCTACTTCAATACCATGAAACCGAAGAAGCAATATAGAAGGCGTCTACGAGAAGAATTCTCTTTGTAAGTTTGGCAAAAATGTACATCTGGTTTCTGTGTTTAGCTGGTGTTTAGACTTGACTTTCTCCTTGCATAGGGAGTTAGTGTTATCCCAACTTTTTATGGCAGCACACCACAGGAAAACATTTTATCTTTGAACAGTATATGAATTTTACTGTAGTGCCATTGTAATTTTCTCTTATGGAGGCTTTATTTTACTTTTTATTTTTTTATTTATTGATTTGAGAGAGCAAGACAGACATACAGACAGACAGCAGAGGGAAAGCAACCTGACATGGGGCTCAGGCCCAAGGCCTGGAGATCACAACCTGAACCAAAGGCAGACACTTAACCATCTGAGCCATGCAGGCGCCCTTGCTTTATCTATTTATTCATTCATTTATTTAGATTTTATTTATTTATTTGAGAGAGAGGGAGTGAGAGAGAGAGCATGATTAGAGCAGAGAGGGAGCTGGACTGGGCAGAGGGAGAGGGAGAAGCAAATTCCCTGCTGGGTAAGGAGCCCGATATAGGACTCGATCCCGGGACCTTGAGATCATGACCTGAGCCAAAGGCAGTTGCTTAACCAACTGAGCCACCCAGTGCCCTACTTTTTTTTCTTTTTTTTTTTAAAGTTTTGATTTTATTTAAGTAATCTCTATACCCAACGTGGATCAAGAGTTGAATGCTCTTCCAACTAAGTCAGCCAGGTGCCCCTGAAAGCTTTAGGTGATAAAAAATCATTTTATTGTGAACAATATGTAAGTTTTCTCATAGTCCTTTTGATCCTCCCACAATAAAAAAGAGAATGGAACTGCTGGCATCGTGTTTTCTACCTATATTACAGCATTGCATAAATCCTGTGTGGGAGCAAATCTGCTTGCTTGTTTAGCCAGCTTCTAGCTCCCTTTCCACAGTTATACATGGAGCTGGAAATTCAGAGACCTTTGGCAGAAGGTTACAGGTTTAAGAACTCTGGGGTCATTTTGAATTTGTTCTTTCCACAGCATTCCTTCAGCAGCACTTGATTTACTGGACCACATGCTAACGCTAGATCCTAGCAAACGTTGCACAGCTGAACAGACTTTACAGAGTGACTTCCTTAAAGATGTTGAGCTCAGCAAAATGGATCCTCCAGAGTAAGTGCTGCTGGCCAAGTAGTGACCCTAAACCTCTCACTAAGCCTCAGTAGATGAGAAACTCAAAATAATAGGTTTTTAGAAGGAACTACAAATGACTAAGTCCAGAATGGAGAGGTACCCTTGAATATTAGGATTGATAAGAGGTTTGTTTTATTGCTCTATGTTTTCATTTTAAATAAGGAATAGATTTAGTTATGATGTTTGTTCTAATTTGACTCGAGCTATATTTTGTCCCTGAATCCCCAGCATTTTGCCTTGTACAACTTCTTTGAAAGTATTTCTTCTAGTTTTTGCTCTTACCTTTTTCATTTGCTTGAATCTCCTCTTATGTCTGGTCACCATATATATCCCATATTTGGAAGGACAGTCCTAATTTTAAATAGTTTGCATCCCTGTCAGGTCATATAACCCGAATTTTGATGTTGAAAATAGAGTGTTTGAATGTGTGTCTCTCAGCAGAATCTTCTGTATTTTCTGTATTCCGTAGGATATTCTAAGGTTCTATACTCATGTTTCACATTTGGCAGATAGAAAGTCTTATATCTTTGAGTTTATCACTGACAGTGTTATAGCTTTCATGTCAGAGTCCTTGGGTATTTTTTTTTTTATATTTTTAATTTATTCATTTGACAGAGAGAGAGATCACAAGTAGGCAGAGAGGCAGGCAGAGACAGAGAGAGGGGGAAGCAGGCTCCCCGCTGAGCAGAGAGCCCAATGTGGGGCTCGATCCCAGGACCTTAGGATCATGACCCGAGCCGAAGGCAGAGGCCTTAAACCACTGAGCCACCCAGGTGCCCCGGGTATTTTTTTCTTACATAAAGAAACTGTCTTAAAGAGATACGTTATTTATTTACTTATTTACAAAAGATTTTATTTATTTGACAGACACACAGTGAGAGAGGGAACACAAGCAGGGGGAGTGGGAGAGGGAGAAGCAGGCTTCCCACAGAATGGGGAGCCTGATGCAGGGCTCTATCCCAGAACCCTGAGATCATGACCTGAGCCAAAAGCAGATGCTTAATGACTGAGTCACCCAGGTGCTCGGAAATACACAGTATTTAAAGACTGAGTGGGTAGTAACCTTAATTCTAATTGTTTCAAAGAAATGTCCATATTTATTTACTGCACTAGAATTTTGATACATTGAATGTGGATTGAAATACATAAGCCTTTTACTGAAATTTGGGAGCTCTTATTATAGGGAGATTTTGACTCTGGTAATCTTTATTGTAATAAGATTTGCATTATCAAATATGAGGAAATCTGGAAATGTATATTAAATTGTACTAATAAACCCCACAAAATAATCAAGCCATGGAAATTCATTGGGTAGAAAGAAGAAAAGAACCCGGTTTTTGGTCCTCACAGATCAAATAAAACATAAATTGATTTCTCACAAAGGCGATTTAATAATACTGTACTTTAGGGGTCCACCACCTTGCCTGGACTTTTTTGTAGACACTAACAAGCCGATTATCTCTGTCCTGTTTATTCCCGATTGAAACTTGACCAATAAAGTTCACCTTTATTCTTGTTATGTAAAGCAAAAACAGTTATAAGACTTAACTGTTTGGAATGTGAGCGTTTATATAGTAGGTATGTCTCTGATATTAGCAGGATCCTCATTTCTCACTGTAAATGTGTCTTTTTAAAAAATATTTATTTGACAGAGATCACAAGTAGGCAGGGAGGTAGGCAGAGAGAGAGGGGGAGAAGCAGGCTCCCCGCTGAGGGGCTCAATCCCAGGACCCTGAGATCATGACCTGAGGCTTAACCCACTGAGCCACGTAGGCACCTCTTCATTTCTCACTGTAGAAGTCTCTTGGACTTTTATTTCCTTAGACTATCATATGCCATGATCCCTTTTACAGTGCTACTATCTATTTACTATCTAATATTTCTAGTTATTTTTATTTATGTTATTCTTTCCATTTACCTCTGCTCTTTGCCTTCACATTTTAATCTCTAGTTCCTCCATTCACTCACTGTTGCAGTCCCACACACATTTCCCCTTTGCTTTCTCTTTTTGCAGCCTCCCCCACTGGCAAGATTGCCATGAATTATGGAGTAAGAAACGGCGACGACAGCGACAGAGTGGTGTTGTGATAGAAGAGCCACCTCCTTCCAAAGCCTCTCGGAAAGAAACTACCTCAGGGATAAGTGCTGAGCCTGTGAAGAATAGCAGCCCAGCACC
Source organism: Taxidea taxus jeffersonii (assembly GCA_003697995.1). NCBI lineage: Eukaryota > Metazoa > Chordata > Mammalia > Carnivora > Mustelidae > Taxidea > Taxidea taxus. The sequence continues at coordinate 15,673 of RCUC01128801.1, read as the reverse complement.
ACCTCAGCCTGCTCCTGGCAAGGTGGAGCCTGGGACTGGGGATGCAATAGGTCAGTTCTAGGATGGAGTTTTTGTGCTTTAAGGACATGAGGGCAGGTTTTGATGGTCAAGTGCAAGAATGCGTGTGTGCATGCGTGCATGTGTTTTAGTTTTTAGCCACTGAAGCATTAATAAAGAAGTGACCTCATTATGAGGAGAAGGAGCTAAACCAAGTTTTGTACATATGGTCTAGAAAGTCTACAGTAGATTATTTTCCTTTCAAGAAAGTGGGAGTGCTATATCTTAACTAGATATATAGCATAAATCAGTAAATAGGCCAAATTTAAGGTTCAGTTACCCGTGATTTTCTAACGTGTAGTTTGGAACCCTGTTTATGTTAGATTTGCTAAGACCTTCTTAGAGTCTAATCATTTAAATCACAGTTGCTATTAAATATAGTTAGTTCTGTGGAAGGTTATTTGATCTAAATATATCCAAAACTGTGTAATAGTGAACAGTTATAATAAAGTGGTTGTCCTGTGGTACCATCAGTTTTTCTGAATTATAGGTATTCTTTCCATGGCTCACTTTCCCTTCCCTGTCCACCTATAAGATTGGTTTTTAACACTGGCTGCACATTCAAATCATCTGGGAAGCTTGAAAAGTAAATAGTCCTGAACAATTGCCAGATCTCTGGGGGTGGAAACTGAAGCACCTGAATTTTACAATCTTTCCTAGTAATTCTGATGTGCAATAAGGGTTGTAAGTCACTGATCTTGAAGAATATAGATAAAATGAAATCACTTTTACTCACAGTACAGAGATGTTTTAGCTTGTTCCTGTATTTTGAAGTGAAAATGTAAAGAATAACAAATTGTCATGACAATTTGAGGCATGAAAATGAGATATTCAAAATGAAACTTCATACATTGAATATTGTCTAAGTTGCTGTTGCCAGTTGAAGAAGCCAAAGGTCCTTAACCTGCCTCATCCTCTTATATTGGCTCCACTGTCTGTCCACAGGCCTCGGTGACATCACACAGCAGTTGAATCAAAGTGAATTGGCAGTGTTACTGAATCTGCTGCAGAGCCAAACCGACCTGAGCATCCCTCAAATGGCTCAGCTGCTTAACATCCACTCCAACCCAGAGATGCAGCAGCAACTGGAGGCCCTGAACCAATCCATCAGTGCCCTAACTGAAGCCACTTCCCAGCAGCAGGACTCAGAGCCCTTGGCCCCAGAAGAGTCTTTGAAGGAGGCACCTCCTGCCCTAGTGGTCCAGCCTTCAACAGAACAGACAAGCTCTGAAGCTTCAAGCACACCAGCTGACATGCAGAATATGTTGGCAGTTCTTTTGAGTCAGCTGATGAAAACCCAGGAGCCAGCAGGCAGCCTGGAGGAAAACAGCAGTGACAAGAACAGTGGGCCACAGGGGCCCCGAAGAACCCCCACAATGCCACAGGAGGAGGCAGCAGGTAAACAGACCGGTCATGAATCTCATTGAGCTCAGGTGCTGTTGATCCTCTTAAAAATCTTTTTAACATTTTCTTTTTCACATCAGTGGCCTCAGTTTCAGTTTTCTGTAACCTAGCCTACAGGAGAACATAGCACCCAATGATGTATTTCTTGCCTGGCTTCTATTTAAGTCTCAGAGCTTCTAAAGCACTTTTCATATACTGATCGTTTTTCCATTTCCTAGGAGGTAGGTAAGTAAAGCCTCTGTATCTAACCCAAGGAAACCACAACCATACCTAGTGATACATCTTGAATCACTGTGAGAATGGTGGCCAATTAGTACTAGCACTTGAAAAATCTGCCTTCCAAATAAACCATCATCAGATTGTACAAGTAGTCAATTTTACTCTAGTGTAGTGAATACTGGATACCAGTCTTGCCTGAAAGATATAGTAAAAAAAAACCTCTAATAAAATGCCATTGTTAATCTCCTGAGGAGTAATATAGAAATATTTCTAAGTAGATAACTAACACCATACATTTCCTTTCCCCCAAAATTAGAGTGTATAAAAATCCTTTTTAAAAATCTGTGTTCTTAAAAGAGACAATTGAATGGACCCCCAGTTAGGAAGTGAGCATTACATAAAGAAAAATCTAAGAAAAGGAAATATATTATATCTTGGTTTGGCATGACCACAACACACAATTTTATTAGAGGAAAAAAAAGTTTAAATTTTCTAATTCTCATTCACAGTCTATTTGCAAAATGCTTACTTATGTGAAAGTGTTTTCATCTCGTTGGAAATTTTCGCTGTCCATGAAGACCCCATGAATTGGGGAATAAGAAGAGGCACAAGGGCTGAGGAGGTACACTAACCTTCAACTTTAGGTTGTCCTACATTCACATTTCATATGGGATGGTACAGAAAGTATATGCCTTTTTTCAACTGGTATACAAATATATAAGCTATTTTTCACACATGCAAAGCTTTTTAAAACTGGAAGATAATGTAAATAAAATTAACCCCTTTACAGTTAGGGAAACTGAAATCCAAGAAGCCTGCCTATGGTCCCACTGCTGGAACCGTATTATTGGCAGAGGCAAAATTAGGACTGGCATACTTTTCTTAATATGTTTTTTTAAATGTGTTTTCTAATTCACTTTGTTTTCCTGTCATACTGATTCCAGTTGCTTTTAAGAGACTAGAACATGGAATAACAGAGAAAGCTAATGTAGAATCAAAGCAGGCCTTTTTGCCTCCTCTCCCACACCTTCCTTCTCCTCCCAACCCCAGCAGAAAAATTCAGCTATAATCAAAATACCTGGAAGAACTCGTTCAAATTAAATAATATAGGAATTGAAAGAAATTTACCCAATAATTGAGCTAACAAGCTGTCAGCCAAATGGTGAGATTGAGCTAAAATTAAGGCCTGGCCTATGGCCAGAAATTGTTGGGTTTACTTCTCAGAGGGGAGTGAAAATACCACTCCTCATTATTACCTGTGGATTATCCAGTTTTCCCTATCTCTCCTGTTTCTGTTTCTCCCCTGCTGCCTCTCTTTTGGCCGTTTTACTGTTCATTAGCATTTCCACCAGAGGGCAGACTGAATAAGCCAGAGAAGGTGAAAATCTATACTTTGGCTATGTTTAGCTACTCTTTACTTGTGTGGGGAAAGAGTTAAGATTGGAATTTAATAAATCAATCGAAATATTAAGTTATTTATACATTTCATTAATAACTCCCTCCATTAGTACAGACTGTTAAGAATTGGAAATATTATTAACACTAAATGTTATAATAGTATGATTTTTAAAATGTGCTCTTTATTTTTTTAAGAAGTTTTATTTAATAATTCTTTACAATCTGCTTTTCTACGTTGAGGTAGTTTTTATTCTCATACATGTGAATCTGAACTCAAGAATTAGTTCTCTTGAAACAGAGTATTTACATAAAAGGCAAAGTTTAAGTATGAAAAGTAGTATAGTTGGAAGAATAAGTTTAGCTTTGCTTACTTTTGCAGTTAGGCATTTTTAAAGTTGTTTACCATTGGTATTAAAAAAACTTGTGTTTTATGTATAGTCCAAAAATACTTTTAAATATAAGTGGTACTGAGATGTTCTTATGTAGTGAGATATATAGTATGGCAGCAAGAAGCTCTGAAATCTATAGATGTTTATAGTCCAGTTAGCTCTCCTTTTTCAGTATATCTTCTTTTCAATTGTGAGTTTTCTATAGCTAATTTTTTGTCCTTAAATTCATTTTTATATACCACCTAGTCAAACAACTGATCTGTCAACAAGCAACTTGGGTGGGTACGGTATACAGGGTGACCAACTCATCTCTGTACTGTCCTGGTTTTAAACTAAAAGTCAGCAACCTGAAAAACCTGCTCAGTCCCAGGCAACTTGGGACTGTTGGCCCCAGTACTTGTATGTTACATATAGCACCTGAACTTATCCTTCCAGGGTACAACGTTACAATATTGTGTTTTCAGAGTACTTTCACCTGCATGCTGAAAGAATACATACTTAATTTACTGATTGTCTTTGCAAAATATAATTGTGGTAAATATGCTACCAAAATACTTTATAACTAAAAACTATTTTTGGCTTGTCTGAGTAATGACTTTTATATCACTAGCTCAGATAATAAAGAATTGACTATATGGGCATTTAAAAATATGGTTCCATAGGGAACAGAAAAATCAATCCTTTGGAAGATACCCCAAAACATTAAACCTTTTCTTCAGCAGGGTGACTCCTAACTCTTTAAAAACACTGTTCTGATTGTACTTGCTTCTGTATGTCCTCAAACTCACACCATTTTACATCTCTACTCTCCAGCCTTGGCAGGAGTTACCAGACAATGATTGCCATGCTTAGGTAAATTTAGCCAACAGGGGGGTTGGGGCGTGCGGGTGTGGGAATGTGGGAAGTGGTTCAAGAAAGACAAAGATCTTTGGAAAGACAGAGTGTAGAAGTTCAACATTTCTAAATACTCAGTTCTTGTCACCATCTCCAAGATAAACAGATGTTTATCAATAGCCCATTCATTCTGCCTGACATTACTATAGTGATTTTTTTCATAGCATGGAAAAAAAAATGCAAGAGGTTGGGAAGCAAAAGAGAAAATATGATAGATTAGTCTTTATAATTACTGTAACATAGAAAGCTGAATGACAGAATGGTGGTTAATATCCCTTTCTTCAGAATGTGATTTTGGGGAAAGGGGACTAAAGTTTGGAGAAGCAAGTGTATATTTATACGTGACGGTGATGAAAGGTTTTTACTTTTTCTCTCCTGTATATTCTTTTAAGTTCTATTTCAGGTGTTAACCTTATATCATCAAATGTTCTGTAAAATGTGTTAGCTAAGTCCATGCAAGGTCTTCTATTGTACAGCAAGATTATGTGCTAGAAATGTGACCACAACATGTATATTATTTCCTCTCATCTTCCTTCTTTCTGCGTTATTTTCACTAATGTTTTGATCCAACAGCAAAAAGGGGCGGGGAGGCTGCTAACAGCCTACATATTAGAACAGTTCCTTAAGGAAGGAAATGGAGGGAATCTCAGACAAAAATCAGGACAATCATTTGAAACATACGAGCTTTTTACACCAGCTGTTAGATTCATAATGCAACTGTTTTATTTTAATCACTTGATTTTATTTATAAATTGCAATTTCCTGATCCCAAGATCTTATTCTTTATATATATATATGGTTACTTGTATTGATATTTGTTTATGTTGGGCAGTGTATGTGTGTGTATGTGTGTGTGTGTTTGTGTTTATAATCACATGTGATTTTTAAGATGGTGTTTAAAAGAAGTAACCCTTCCACAGCATGTCCTCCTCACATTCTTCCACCAGAGAAGAGGCCCCCTGAGCCCCCCGGACCTCCACCGCCGCCACCTCCACCCCCTCTGGTTGAAGGCGATCTTTCCAGCGCCCCCCAGGAGTTGAACCCAGCCGTGACAGCCGCCTTGCTGCAACTTTTATCCCAGCCTGAAGCAGAGCCTCCTGGCCACCTGCCACATGAGCACCAGGCCTTGAGACCAATGGAATACTCCACCCGACCCCATCCCAACAGGACTTACGGAAACACTGATGGGCCTGAAACAGGGTTCAGTGCCACTGACACTGATGAACGCAACTCTGGTCCAGCTTTGACAGAATCCTTGACCCAGACCCTGGTGAAGAACAGGACCTTCTCAGGCTCTGTGAGCCACCTTGGGGAGTCCAGCAGTTACCAGGGCACAGGGTCAGTGCAGTTCCCAGGGGACCAGGACCTCCGTTTTGCCAGGGTCCCCTTACCATTACACTCAGTGGTCGGGCAACCATTCCTGAAGGCTGAGGGAAGCAGCAACTCTGTGGTACATGCAGAGACCAAATTGCAGAACTATGGGGAGCTGGGGCCAGGAACCACTGGAGCCAGCAGTTCAGGAGCAGGCCTTAACTGGGGGGGCCCGGCTCAGTCTTCTGCTTATGGAAAACTCTATCGGGGGCCTACAAGAGTCCCGCCAAGAGGGGGAAGAGGGAGAGGAGTTCCTTACTAACCTAGAGACTTCAGTGTCTTGAAAGATTCCTTCCCCATTCATCCTTCCATCCAGTCCTCTGAAACATTAATGAAATCATTTGCCAGAGCGAGGTAATCATCTGCATTTGGCTACCGCAAAGCTGTCTGTTGTATTCCTTGCTCACTTGCTACTAGCAGGCGACTTATAAAATAATGATGTTGGCACCAGTTCCCCCTGGGTGGGCTACAGCCAGAACAATTACTTCAACTCTACCTAGTAGATATAAGTAGAGAATGTGGAGAGGGTCATTAAATTGAAAAGTAAATGTATTAGTTCATTTGCCTGCACTTCTTGAGCAGAAGAAAAGGAGAACAGTTTTAATTTTGAGATGGCTCAGGAGAGGCTCTCTTTAGGTTTTTAAAATTTGGGGATTTTTTATGATTTCTTTCTTTTGAATTTTGTTTTTGTTTTGTTTTCCTTTAAAGATAATAGTGTTCACAATATTTGAGCTACTCTTAGGCCTTTGCTATAAGGGAAAGAGAGTGACTGGCTGATTTAAATAAATGTTTCCTTCCTCTCCACCATCTCACATTTTTGCTTTCAAGTGAACTCTTTTTTTCCCCATTGAGCATCTTGAACATACCTTTTTTCCAAATAAATTACTCATCCTTAAAGTTTGCTCTGCTTTGGCAAAAGACATGCCCCTCTCCCTGCACATGAAGCAGGTGGTAGAAAGAGGCACTCTTGGGCATGTAGGTAGATTTACCCCAACTCTTCCCTTTTTTACCCCCTCTTTATAGAGTTTCTCATTCTCTCTCTCTCTCTGTCTCTTTTTGAGGCATTTGTTTGGAAAAAATTAATTGTTGAGATGCCCAAGAACCTGGGATAATTCTTTACTTTTTTTGAAATAAAGGAAAGGAAATTCAAACTCCTATATTGTTCTCTGTAACTTTTCAATTCTAAAATGTTTTTGTTTTTTTTAAACCATGTTCTGATGGTGAAGTTGATTTATAAATGCAGACAGCCTAGGACATTGCTGTTGAGCTGGGGTTTAAGATGATGCCTCCATAACTAGAGGGCTAGTAAGAGCAGTTAGCATACTGTTTACACATATATTTTTATGTCAAGAAAACCTTTGAAACAGAGCATTATTGTCAAAGAGAAAAGAAATACATCCTGAAAATACATGAAAATGTAACTTAGTTTAGGGTGCATATTTTTCTGAAAATCTATCAATATCTGAGACCTTTTTAAAAAAATAATTTTAAAAGAACAGGCCATGAGAAAGAAACAGTATTGACATATACACATTTCAGCATGTATATTCTGCCAGTTCTTTTGGGGAGTTTCTTCTAGAGAGATTTGATTTTGGTTTTGTTTTTTTGGTAAAAGGGGTTAAATTATGACTTCATGGCAAGAATTTTGCCTTATAAACAGGAAATGGAAAAGGGAAGGGCTTTCAGGGTGGGATAACTTGGGAGACTTCTCATTCTGGCTTCCATTTCTCTGTGAATACCAGCATATAATGTGTTTTAAAAACATACACATTCATATAAATTATCTGCACAGACTTAGAACTTTGTGAAATGTAGATGAGGGCCCTTTTACAAAGAAAAGGCAAACATGCTTCAGGATTTTGGAGAATAGTTTTCAGAACTCAAGTGAAGTTTTGTGTTTCAATGCCAAGTTCTTATATTAAAAAATAAAAACTACTTGTAAGAGAAAGGTGCACTAATAAAAAAAAAAAAAACTTTAAAGAAAGAAGAACCCTCTTCAGATACTTACATGAAGACTATTTTCCCCTGTTTACTGAAATAGGTAGATATCCGGTGTGTGTATTTCTTTATTACTCTCTGGGTTTTGGTCTGGCCTTGCCCTCATGGGCAAACATTGATTAGAGGAAGAACCTTCTAGCCATTTTGGCATTGATGGCTTTTTATACCAGTGTATCCAATTAGATTTGCTAGGCTCACTGACATGCTATTGAAAAATTCCATTACAGTTCACCTAAACGTTTTGTCTGTTGACTTCTTAGTCCTCAGACATGGGCCTTTGTATTTTAGAATATTTGAATTTGAGGCATTGGGCCCTACTCCCATTTTTGACTGAAGAACTTAAGCCTGGGATACTTTCAAAGGTATCTATTCAGTGAAAATAACTGGTCTCCCATCAAATATGAATAAAATTCTCTATATTTTAATTACATTTTGGTTATCAGCAGTCATCAATAGTGTTTTTCTTCCCCCCATCCCATCCCTTATTTTTAATTATGCCAAATATTCTAAATAATATACTTAAGTCTCCATTCCCTCATCCCTATTACTAGGGAAGGGGGTGAGTGTATGGTGTGTGTGTGTGTGTGTGTGTGTGTGTGTGTGTGTGATTCCATCTCACCCCCTACCCCCATTTGGGGAGTGTAGCCTTTACAATGAAAAAAGTTCGGTAATTTGGACTATTTCTAAAAGCAGAGGAAAAAAAGAAATATCCCGGAATCTGTGTGGAGGAAGAAAAGGTATTTGTTAATTTTCAGCTATGTTATCTATAAATATGATAGAAGTTTTGGCAGAATTTCAACTTGACTGCTAGAAAATTACAAACCCAGATATATTCAAAAGTGGTTTTTGTTTTCTTTTATTATACCATGGGAGATAAGTCCATTAAATACATTATTTTGAACAGATGAGAAATCTGATGCTGTTGGTGAATGAGAGGAAAAACTGGTTTGACCATGATCATTTTTGTGGTTTTGAAAACAATTTTGTTTGACCCAGTTCTTTAGTTTTTTCTTCAACTATCCATAGGAATGATAAAATGACACCAGGTATATATACTTTTCAAAGCAGGGCAGTAGCACAAATTTGTAAGTAGGTCTTTTTGTTAGGTTATGCCATAGACATCACCCAGCCACTGTGTGTGTGTATGTGTGTGTAATATGCATTTATAGTTAAAGTACTAAAATGGTTACCAGCAGGTTTTGAGAGAGAGTGCTGCACCAGAAAAGTGTCAGTTGCCACCTCATTCTCCCTGATTTAGGTTTCTGACACTGTATTCCTTCTCTCTCTTGGTTTTGCCCCACATCGGGTATACCTTGTCTATGTACAGATATTTTGTAATATATTAAATTTTTTTCTTTCAGTTTATAAAAATGGAAAGTGGAGATTGGAAAATTAAATATTTCCTGTTACTATACCACTTTTGCTCCATTGCATTTACTTCTTAACCTGTAGCCTCTGAGCAGATCTAATTGTATGTAAAGGGTGTTTTCCTCCACTTTATCTTAGGAGTTCTTTGTCTCAAAACCTCTATAGTCTCATTTAAAAAAAAAAAAAAGTTCTCAGGGTTTGAAGAGGTGCTTCAAAACACAAGACTAGGAACTAGAGAAGAAAAAAAGTTGGGGAAACTAAGGTGATTTTTTTTCCTTTTAAGTAGAAATAGTTACACAAATCATGGTGCCAGGCCATTTAAAGAGTTGAGCCTCATGTACCCTGACTCCTCCTGAAAGGAGAAATAAGTGGGTTTGAGCTCAGCTTGTCAATGAAATTTGTCAATGGAAGTTGGTAAGAGGCTGTTTAGAATAGTCTCTTAAATATAACCACCCCCACACTTCTTATGTGACCATGAGTAGAGTAGGCATGGAGATTAGTGTTCCTAGCTCTGTTGAGATTTCCTGATGTGTTGCCAATCCAGGAAATGAGTAAAGTTGTTTATAAGGGTAAAATTCCTATTATCTTCAAAATCTTTCCTATCTCCACCTGAGGAGAGAATTGTTTTCCCATCTCTTTCATGGTTTAGGACACTGAGAACTAAAATTTCCCTTGTGTATGCTGTAGTCCTGCTAGTTATGACCTAAGTAGGCAGGCAGACAGCAAATAAAACCCATTAGAAGACAGGAAGAGGAGCGATAGGTTATCAGGAAGTTGTTGGTGGGGTGAGCAATCATATAAAGTTAAAGGGTACACCAGAACAAGGAAATTAGGAAGATGAATCCAAATACTGGTGGTGAGGGTTGCCAGTCTGTTTTTGAATCCCCAAAGTTTATGATGTTCCCTTGCCTGTGGGCTGTCAGGTCTTTACCCAGAATGAGAGTGGAGAGCTCAAGATTGTTCCAATTCTTGGAATCCTGTGTTCCTGGTTAGCCTCCAGAGAAAAGGAATTTGGTTTTGGTCTTTATTATAATTTCAGATTCATGACTAGAAGTGTGAACTTCAACCTATTAGATAATATTGTTTCCACTTCATAGCAGTGGCAGACTTTTTATTTCTGGGCCTAAAGGCTGAGGACCTAACTAAAATGGACTTTTTTTTTTTTTCTCTATCACAGCCAAGGCTATTTCTAATTAAAGACCATGCTGTTTCGGTATATACATTTCTTAAGCACTGTCTTTTCCCAGACAGGTATCCTTAACTATAATGGTAAAGTTAATGCCTCAAGGAAGTTAACAGTTAATGTTCTTCATGCTGGGATTTCCTTTGTTATTAAAGATTTCCCCATAGTTTGACTGTGTTTCAGGTATGGAGTTACTTCTCAGTTCACAACTTAGTCATCCTGAAGGGCTAGGTGGATTGGAAGTGGGGAGTTTCTCAAGTGAGTAAATATTCAACCATTCCAAGGGAGAGGTGAAACTGCTAAGTCTTCTGGTTGTCTGGAAGGCAAGGTGAGCATTTCTGGACACGGTTAATTTTACTGTCCAGGTGTAGCATTTCTCATCTATAGGGATAGTAACCTTAAGAATACTCTCAAGTGAACATTTACTTCAAGGTAGGGTTGAAAGACTTTGGGGGAAGTATGACACCCAGAGGAATTGCTGGTGGTACTCTACCACTCCTCCCCATGTGCAGCCATCTCCATCTCCTGTCCACCCACTTTTCATTTCCTGTTTTTCACTCACTGCCCACCTTGCATGCATTAGGCCTACCGGAGGTACTGATTGCTTAATCCTACAGGATATTTAGAGTTACTTGTGCTTCATAGTTTTGAAGGGTAATAGAGGCAACGCAGAAGACAAATGTCTATTCCAGATTCTCAACTTACAAGAGGCAAGAGGTGAGGGAAGAAGCAAAATAACCATGCTTTCTTATTTTAATTTATGTTGTGTGGGGTACAAGAGATTCCTTTACTGGTCTAGGAAGGGCAGGGAGTCTCAACACTTCACTTCATCCTCTTCCCTCATATCCTGAGACATGCTTTTGGTGTTGACATTTCTGAGCTCAGCTGCAGATGGTGTCTGTGGGAAGTAAAGCTTGGTGAATGAGAAGAGGGCCCTGCTATCCATAAGAAAGATGAGGATTGCTTTGATGCCCTGGTGATTAATCACTTAAGTGCCAAAATGCTTTGGCCACTGAATTGCTCTCCTACCTATCTCAAAAGTTAGTCCAAGGCTGAGAGAAAGGGGCTGATATGAAGTTTGTCTTTAATACTCTCTAGATGGGTGCTCGTTAGTGAAACTTACTTAATTTGCAGCCCATAGCCACAGCATACTTCTCTGGAATAAGAGAATATAGCCACAAAGCAAGTTCACTTAGACATAGTTTTCCTAGGACTTGGAAATAGATGGATCTTTAGGTGTTTTGCTCTGGTGTGGTTGTAAACAATAGATAATGTTGATAGTTCCAAAGGAATGAAGGGCATTTTGTCTAAGCCAAACCATTTGTACAGGGATGCAGCATCGAGAAACCCCACAAAGGCTACAATGTAACAGAGCTAAGTGAAAAACAAAGCTTGGGTCTTGAAGGATGTTTTTTTTCCTTACCTTAAAGAGCCTATTCTGATGGCTGTCTCAGGGACAGGATCCTATTACCTCCTGTGTCTCAGAACTACAATACATACCTTGTAGGTGAAGTGAGGATCTGCTTGTAGACAGACAACCCTCCCACCAAGGGTAATGCAATTTTGAATGCTTTGGGGCCCTGGAAAAAAGAAGCTGAATTCAAAGACTTAGAGAAAGCTTAGGAGTCTGATCCCTTTTATAAATTCAGGATCTTCTGAGTGTGGCCTTGTTACCAGTATTTGTATTTTATGTTAGGGAGCCAAAGGCCTCACACAATACGAAACAATATGAGATGTAAATAAGGGGAAGAAGGAGATCTGTAGAGCAGTCTGTTGGCTGCAGAAAGACACTTCGGGTATAATTGCTTTTAAAGAAGACATAGAGATGTGGGGTGGAATGAAAAATTATGGTTGGGCTAGTTAAAAGGGATAACTGCCTTAAGTTTCACAGTTCTTTTGGGGGAGGCCCCATTAAAGCAACACTTTGAGTAAAGAGTTCCTCTTGATTACAGTAATGTTACATTTATGGTTGGAGGATGGGCCTTAGAACCTTAGGTTGGGAGATACTTTGAAGATGTTTTCACTTAGGGAAGCTTGATTATATCAGGCAAATAACATTTGGGAAATTTTGCCTCCCAGTGCTACCTATGTAGTTCAGGAGAATAATTAAGAAATGAGGAAGGGATGATATGGATGCATCACTTGAAAAAAGTTACTTGTATTTTTGGAGTTTTAAAACTCCTGAAAGTGGTTTTGTGTATTTTAGGCTAACCTGGAAACTAGGGTTATTCCTCTCTTCTTTTTTTTAGATCCAAGTGAGGGCAGTGCCTAGAGGAGTAAACAAACCAGAATATGTGAATTAGAGTCACAGACTGTTAGAACTACAAAAGGACATTAGTTTGTCTGCTTCAATGCTGTCTTCAGCCAGTGAACAAATAGGCCCAGAAAGGTTGAGAACCTATGGTTTGGGGAAGAAGGAGGGAGAGAATAGGAACTAATGTTGTCCTGGAACTTACCATGTGTCAGGTACTGTGCTAAATGCTTTACTTTTATTATCTTGATCGTCAAGCACCTCGAGGCCAAAGGATGGAAGGAGTAAAAGGCAAATCCCTCTTACTATTCTGAGCAGTAAGTAGGTGATAAAGGGGAGTGGCAGATCACTTTTTCCTGTCTAACTACCAGGGCTAAACTACAGGAAGTGAAGAGTCAGTGTTTGAGAGGTTAATCTAAGGAAGTACTCACTAAATAGATGAGACTCATGAATAACTTCTCTATTTCAGGGGACCTTCCAAAAATGTGATGGTCAGAGGTAGGTTGGAGGCAGAGCTAGTAGAGAACAAGATTACTTTTGGCTTGGGGTTGATTTGCATTCTAGAAAATCAGTTCACGGCCTGAGAATATAGATTAATCTTACAAATAGGGAACAAAGTGGGGCATCTCATCCTGTGGGGTCTTCAAAGAAAATAGTGTTTATATCCTAAGAAGGAGATAAACAAATGTCTTTGGTGACTGTGCTTGTTTGGGGGTTTTTGTTTTGAAGTCATGAAACAATTTATAATTTTTGGAAAGACTCAGTGTCAAGTTCAATGTTGATAGGTGCCAGGTGGCAGCCTGAACATTGCTATTGAGAATGAGGTTTTATTCCTCGTAGTTGTTTGATATGATATCCCAAGTGTTGTACCATGAGGGCTGCTTCAGTAGGGACCAGTAATGTCATTAGCTGAGTCATGTCCTGAGTACAGGACAACTTCTGGGGAAGATTAAGGGAGGATCTCAGTTTTTAAAGAAGCTTCTGGATCAAGTGAGATGGGTCTTATACTTGGGTGAGAAGTAAGGAATTAGTATTTATAAGTCAGCACATTAATGCAGGCTATAAAATAAAATAGTAACCTAGTGCAGAAGTAGCCAGAGCTAAGAAATAATTCAAAAAGTTAGAGTTAACCAGAAAATTCTTTGAAACTAAAGAAGATAGGGGAACAGAAGAGGTGTTCAGACGAAGAAAAGTTACAGAAGAAGGTTTATGTGTGTTTTGTGCAGAAGGCTATGAATGAGCTACTCAGGGTGGTAAAGGAGAGGAATATTAAGAAAGTTGGGGGAGCAGTCTTGTGGGCCTGAATAAGGAATTCGGTTTGATTTGGTAAGCATTAGCAGGAAGCAGAGCATGATGGAATGAATATGATGTTGAGGACTTTCGCAGATGTACTGGATCAAGGAAGCAGGCTATCTTGGTAGGATATTTTTGTTCTTGTCCAGATATGAGGCCCTGAGGGCCTGCACTAGAGTGGGACAAAGAGAATGAGAAGAAAAGAAGGGGGTCCATAGGAGTTAGCAAGGTTCAGTGATAGTTTGGATGTGAGAGGAGAGATGACCCCAGGACATGAATCCTGTCGATGGTGATGAGAGCTTGGAAAGAGGTAGCTGCTTTGTTTTTAAAAATTAGGAAGTGTTTACTTCATTAACCAATTGATAGGATATGTCTTTGTTTAGTATTTCAGGGTCTGGGAGGGAGCGGTCAGCACCCCTAGGAAATAGGGAAGCATGTGGTGTGCGCCCGGATAATCATCTGCACTCTGCCCTGGGCAGGTGGGAGATCCAGGTGAAAGAGAGTTTATTGCTGGGGTGTTCCTGCAGACTTCAAGAATGCTATCCCTCTCCAGATCTAGGAAAGAAAAGAGTTTTTTGCCGGTTTCTTCCCCTTTAATGCTTTGAAAATGGGATATGACTAGCCTGTGGCAGCATGTGCCTGTGGATGCACAATTCTCTGGCTTGTTTCTTGGAAGGCCTTTTTCTGTCCCTCCCTGGGGGTCATTTGTATCTCTGGTTCCTGCTCCCAGAACCATAAAGTGGGAGCCCCCATTTATTAATTGGGTTGAGATTGGGGAGGGGGTCCACGGGGGACTCTTTAGTGCAGCAGGCGGGGGTCTTCCCGAATGAGCCCATTAGCCAGCCCCAATGGCAGCTGAAACGGGGCTGCAGCCAAGTCCTCTCCGTTTCAAAAACCCTCCATCGCCTGCAGCAGATCAGAACAAGGCCTGCGGGAGCCCTTAGCTTCTGATTGCAGCTGTGAGGAAGGACAAAACAATTTATAGGAAGCCAAGTAGCTCCTGTCTCACTATTTCTTCCTTTCTGACTTTGGGGAGGGGCAAGACTGGGATGTGGTCCCCCCCCAACACCATAGCTTCTTATAAGGCAGGTATAGGCCTACAGTAGGAGAAAATAGTAGTGAGTGTATTTGTGCTGATGGGACATTTATGTCAATGCTCTGGATGTGTTTACACATGTCCTTGCTTTTTTCTTCCACCTACATACAGTTGTATTTGATACATAGTCCTCCCTAGGGCAAAGGCAAAGCCAAGCATGTGCTCAGATAGTCTCAGTTGTATGTTGGGCGGCATGCTTATCACACTCTTTCCCCATACATCTGCCTTGTTCCTTCTCTGCCTTGTCAAGATTCAGGGTTAGAATTAGATCACCTTCTTAACATCTCTTCATAATAGAAGGAGTTTGGCACTGAAAGGAAGGCCTCCTATGGGACTCCCTCATTTGTCCCTTTGGTTAGGCCAGCATGAGAAAAGCAGGCATCTCTAGGGGAGCTTCTTTCTGCAGTGGCCCAGAGAGAAGGTGTGAAGGGCAGGAACCCCTCACCTCCTGATTATAGGAGGTGTTTCCTTCCTCACAGAATCACAGAGGGCCAGACCTAGAAAGGAACCCTAGAGATCACCTAATTCACTCTTTCAGTGTACAGAGTGGGAAACAGCTTTGGGGAAGGGTAATGTGCTGCCCACTGTCTCATAGTGAGTTAGTTGGTGGCAGCCAGTCAAGACTGGAGTCCAATAAGCCAGAATCTTAACCTACTTGAGTATAGAGCCCCTGACCTTAAGACTGCCAACTCCTGTGAGCACTGATCTTCCTCAGGAAAGGAAGGTGGGGCTGTGAGGTTTTGAGGGGGGGG
>RCUC01128799.1:0-23357 GCA_003697995.1 Taxidea taxus jeffersonii | reverse complement strand
CTCTCCCTCTCCCTCTGTCTCTCCTCCAATTCATGCTCTCTCTCTCTTCCTAAAATAAATAAATCTTATTTTTTTAAAAAAAGAAATGCAACAGATTTCTGTGTGTTGGTTTTGTATTCTGTGACTTTACTGAATTTGTCTATCAATTCTAGATGTTTTTTGGTGGTCTTTTTGGTTTTCTACATAGAATATCATGTCATCTGCAAATGGTGAAAGTTTTACTTCTTTCTACCTTTTTGTTGTCTGATTGCTGTGGCTGGGATTTCCAATACTATGTTAAACAATAGTGGTGAGAGTGGACATCCCTGTCTTATTCCTGACCATAGAGAAAAAGCTCTCAGTTTTTCCCCATTGAGGATGATATTTGCTGTGAGTTTTTCATATGTGACCCTTATTATGTTGAATTATGTTCCCTCTAAACCTACTTTGAGGGTTTTTATTATGAGTCAACATTGTACTTTGTCAAATACTTTTTCTGCACCTACTGAAAGGATCATATGGTTCTTATCCTTTCTTTTATCAAAGTGGCATATCATGTTGATTGATCTGTGAATGTCAAACCACCCTTACAACGTAGGAGTAAATCCCACTTGATTATGGTGACTGATTCTTCTAGTGTATGGTTAGATTTGGGATTTTTTTAGTGTTTTATTTAGAATTTTTACATCCATGTTCATCAGGAACATTGATCTATGGTTGTCTTTTTTAGTGGAGCCTTCATCTGGTTTTGGTGTCAGTGTAACATTGGCCTCATAGAATGAATTTGGAAGTTTTCTTTCCTTTTCTATTCTTTGGAATAGATTGAGAAGAATAGGTATTAATTCTTCTTTAAATGTTTGGAAGAATTCACCTGTGAAGCCATCTGGCCCTGAAATTTTGTTTATTAGATTTTTATTTTATTTTATTTTTAATTTTTATTTTTATTTAAACATATAATGTAACCCCACCCCCCCAACCCCCCTCCCCCCCCCCCCCCCTCAGTTTGTTTTATGACATTAAGAGTCTCTTTTGGTCTGTCTCCCTCCTGATCCCATCTTGTTTCATTTATTCTTTTCCTACCCCCTTAACCCCCACCCCCAACTACCTTATGACACAGCAATTGCACTACTGGGTATTTACCCTAAAGACACAAACATAGTGATTCGAAGGGGCACGTGTACCTGAATGTTTATAGCAGCAATGTCCACAATAGCCAAGTTATGGAAAGAACCTAGATGTCCATCAACAGATGAATGGATAAAGAAGATGTGGTATATATATACAATGGAATACAATGCAGCCATCAAAAGAAATGAAATTTTACCATTTGCGACGACATGGATGGAACTAGAGGCTATTATGCTTAGCGAAATAAGTCAATCGGAGAAAGACAACTATCATATGATCTCCCGGATATGAGGGAGTGTTTATTAGATTTTTTATCACTGATTCAATTTCTTTGCTAGTTATTGGTCTGTTCAAATTTTCTATTTTCTCAAAATAAAACACTTTTACATAGTGAAAGAAATGATCAACAAAACTAAAAGGCAACCTACTGAATGAGAGATGATATTTGCAAATAACATATCTGATAAAGGATTAGTATCCAAAATACATAAAGAACTTACAAAATTCAACACCCCCAAAACAAATAATCTAATTAAAAATGGGCAGAAGACATGAATAGACATTTTTCCAAAGAAGACCTACAGATGGCCAATAGACATATGAAAAGATATTCAACATCACTCATCATCAGGGAAATGCAAATCAAAGCTACAGTGAGATATCACTTTACAACTTGTCAGAATGGCTAAAACCAAAAACACAGGAAACAACAGGTGTTAGTGAGGATGAGGAGAAAGGGGGAGTGCACTGTCAGAGGGAGTGCAAACTCGTGCTACCACTGTGGAAGACAGTTTGGAGTTTCCTCAAAAAGTTAAAAATAGAACTACCCTATGACCCAGCAAATGCACTACTAGATATTTATCCCAAAGATACAGAAACTAATATTACACTATATGTTAACTAACTGGAATTTAAATAAAAACCTAAAGAAAGACACACAAGTATCTTACAAAAACCTTAAAGAAAAGAAAGCTAAAAGAATGCTGGAAGAAAAAATTTAAAAGATATCCTGTCAAAGTCTGTTATATTATTTTTCCAAATTATTTGGATACAGAAATCATTCAAAGGACAAACTCCCATTTTCATATTTGCCTGAAAAACTTCCTATAAAGCTAAGGGAAAATAATTAAAGGCCTGGACTTTTATAAGGTAAAGATACCTTTATACATATATATTATAGAATTATATGTTAAATATTATATATTATTTTATATAGATTATATATTATAAATATATATTATACATTTATTATATTATACATATCATATTATTTTATAATACATGGGTTATGTATAATAGAAGTATATTATTATACTTTTTATATTAATTATATAAGTTTATAGATTGTTAATATTAACACAAGCATAAATTTATGAAAATTTAGAATTGAAGGAGATCTTCAAGGTTCTGCCAGGTATTTTACAAAATAGTTACATGGAAATATCATGAAGGGTCATTCAGAAGTAAAAAAGCTTCTGTGCTTAGATAAGTTTGGATACATTTGAATTAAATAAAGTTACTACTGCTAGATTTCTCATAGTCTTTAGTAATATTTTCTGAATAAAAGGTCCCTGCATTTTTGTTTTCCACTGAGCCCCACAGATTATGTAGCCAGTACTTCTAGGAGGCTTGAACTGTGGAGGGAACTTTTGCACAATAATCTGAGTGAGGTAAGAAGAAAGCTGTGTAGCTAGTCAGGGAAAAACATTCTGGGCAGAGGGAAAAGCACGTGCAAAGCTTCTGAGCAGAAACATGTGCATTGTGTTCTGGGCACAGAAAGAAGGAAGGAAAAAATGAGCAAAGGGGAGAGAAGAAGCAGCTGGGGTCATAGTGATTTGAGGTGGGGGATTTGAGGTGGGGGAAGTGGGGCTGGGACCAAGATGGGGCCCTGGAAGGCCACCATGAAGATCTTTAGCTTTTCTCTATGTGAGAAGGAAACAGAGGAGAGGAAGATTTTTGAGCAGTGACAGGATCTGATTTACATTTAAATAGGACCACCTTTGCTACAGGATTGAAGGTCGACTCCCACAGAAATGTGAAATTGGGGGATGGGCAGGGAGAACATTAAAGCCGAAGCAAGGAGACCACTTCAGAGGCACTACAATGGTCCAAGCAAGAGATGATGGTGGCCAGGAGATATTCTGAAAGGGGCACAAACAATGCACATTGAATGGTTGGCTGTGGATGTCAGAGAGGGTCAAGATGACCACATGAGTTTTGGTTTGCAGCGACCCACAAAATGGAATTGCTGATAATAAATAAGGAGTAGGTTTTAAGGAAAACATCAGGGGTTCCATGTAGACATGTTAAGTTTGAAAATGCAGGGTATATATCTGTATATAAGTGTTAGGACTCAGAGGAGATGGTGTGGGTGAGAAATACAAATGTGAAAGTAGTCAATTTATGGATTGTATTTAAAACTGTGGATTGGATGACATTCCAAGGGAGGGGGAATTGATCAGGACTAGTAGAGCCCAGATTTGAGCCTTGGGATATGTGAAAATTGAAGTGACCAGGGAGATGAGAACATACTTTCAAAGAGGCTAAGACTTTTTGGCAAAATCCAAGATTAGCATCTTTTCAATCATCCTTATCCTTTTTTGATACCCATAATATTAATAATACTTACCTTGTAAAGATTTCATGGCATAATTTACTTAGTTTTACTTTTTAAAATATTTTATCTATTTATTTGTGTGAGAGAGAAAGGGAGCAAAGCTGGGGTAGTGGCAGGCAGAGAAGGCAGAGAAGTCAGAGGGAGAAGCAAGCTCCCCCTGCGCTAGGAACCTGATGTGGAAGACTGGACCCCAGGATCCCGGGATCATGACCTGAGCTGAAGGCATCCCTGCTCTAGATAACTAAATTATGCCATGAGGAATGCCTGCGTGGCTCAGTAGGTTAAGTGTCTCCTTTGGCTCAGATCATGATCCCGGGATCCTGGGATCCAGTCCCACCTCAGGCTCCTTGCTCAGTGGGAGTCTACTTCTCCCTCTGCCTGCCACTCTCCCTGCTTGTGGTCTTTCCCTCTCTCTCTTTCTCTGACAAATTAATAAAATCTTTTTAAAAAAAGATATCTAGAGTGATCTCTGGCCCACAGTAAGATTCAATAAATTATAGCTATTTATTATTAATATTTGAGGATTGCCTTTTTTATTTTACCAATGAGGAAGCAGGTTTAGTGATTCCCAGAAGTTCCCTTAGCTAATAACTGGCAGAACCAGAGTCATGTCCAAGTCCTTTTGTCTCTGAAGATCTGTGCTTTATCCATTGCTTGTCCTATATGACTTTGCTCCCAAATATTTTTACTTATGCCAACCAGGAAATAAAATTTAAAATTCATAATCACCAGTCACTTGTTGAGCTCTTTAATGTCCAAGAAACAGATTGGAACAGAAATAGTTACTGTGAACATTCAGTGAGCATTTAACACGTGAACAATGTATTATTTCATTTAACACTCTCAACAGCCCTATAAGAGAAGAAATATTACAACCTCTTTTTACAAATAATGTGAGTCTTGGAGCAGTTAAATAAGTGTCTTTAGAGACATGTGTATAGACTAAAAAGAACAATTGTTAGAGTGACATGGATGGGCTGTTTCAGGTATATGATTTCAGTGTGGGATCTTGGTAATCTTTAGTATTAGTGATTAATATTTACCAGCTTACCAGAAAACATGAGCTATTGGCCCAAACTCTTTTTTCAGGAGTGCCTATCTGTTTATTTGTTTACAGCTTTATTAAGATATGATTGATAAGTTAACATTGTCTGTATTTAAAGTGTATAATGAAACATTTTGGTGCAAGGAAGG
Source organism: Taxidea taxus jeffersonii (assembly GCA_003697995.1). Classification (NCBI taxonomy): domain Eukaryota; kingdom Metazoa; phylum Chordata; class Mammalia; order Carnivora; family Mustelidae; genus Taxidea; species Taxidea taxus. The sequence goes on along the minus strand of RCUC01128799.1, from coordinate 18,439 downwards.
TATACCTGTATAGGGGAAGCTTAAATTCTATCAATAATTTTCTGGGGGTGGAGGGATTAGTTTTTCTCCTTCTGTCTTCCCTCCCTTACTCCTTCCTTCATTGCTCCATTTCCTTCTTCCATTCCTCCTTTCCTTCCTCCTTTCCTTCCTTCCTTCCTTCCTTCCTCTCTTGCAGAGATGACCTGAATTCAGACCCAAAGCAGCTCTGTCTAGGGTTGTCAAAAAACTGAAGGAAAACTCAACTTCAGGGTTTACACAAACAAAGAGAAATAACTCCACCAGAAGTAACAGATGGCTATTTCTCATGTTTCTTTGTTTAGTCAACTTTCAGTGTGAAGCTTCCAAGTAGTCTTCACTTCCATGTCCCTATAGACCTCTGTTATAACCCCTACTATGTTTTACAGGTTTCCTCGCTATCAGAAAGTAGAGCATTTTCTTGAAAACTTTTATAAGCCTAAATGGTGTAAAGGAAAAAAGTAATTATCATTAACTTACATGGAAAAAATTGTTGAGCCTTCCCTAGTCCCCCAAAATAACTTCTCTTAGGCTTTTCTTACACTTTAGGACACATCTTGCTTAGGAATGCACAAAATAAGTTGAGATAAAAAGACACAGCTCAAAGCCATTATGGCTGGGTGCTGAGATGCTGAGTATAGTTCCCCGAAGGAACCAGACGGGGCAGGATCTTGACGGGGCAGCTCTCATTGCTGCTCTGGGCGCAAGCTGCCCCCCTTGAGGCTTATTGCAAAATAAATGCTGAATTATATTTTCCCTTTTCATCTTTTTTTTTTCATAAAAGTAAAAATCCTCTTTATATTTCTTTTGGTTAGTTTGAAAACAGGTACTAATGCAGGTATTTCCTGAAAGCAAAGTGGCAGAAGGCAAATTTTCAAAAAGCATGGGATACCTGCATCAGAACTTATCTAATTCTGTGATCTGTACTCCACTGGAATGAGTCACCTGAAGGCTTAGGACTAGGCTCTTCAAGAATTAAAAGCCTTGTTTGAAAAAATAGCAAGGTAATAGTAAACGGGTAATACAGCAGAGTGGTTAAGAGGGTGCAGTCTGAAGATAGAATGCAAAGGACTGAACTTGGTTCTGTCACTTACCAGCTTTAAGACCAGAGACCGTTATGATCATCTAAACTACCTGAGCCTCAGTTTCTACATCTTTGAAAAAGAGGTAACAGAATCTCTTCCTCAAGATTACTAGGAGGACTACATATGTAGCAATTAATACATGTGGCCTATGATACTGGTCCCTCTTCCTGAAATGTTTTCCCTGAATATCAACAAGGCAAATACTCTTATCTCCTTCAAGAATCCGGTTATCATCTTTCCAATGAGCTATACCCAGACCATCACATTTGAATCACAATACCCTCTACCTCATCCTTGGCCCTCCAGTTCTCCTGTCCTGATTTTACTTTTTTTTTTTTTAAAGATTATTTGTTTATTTATTTATTTGACAGCAAGAGAGATCACAAGTAGGCAGAGAAGTAGGCAGAGAGGGGGGGAAGCAGGCTCCCCGCAGAGCAGAGAGCCCAATGCGGGGCTCGATCCCAGGACCCTGAGATCATGACCTGAGCCGAAGCCAGAGGCTTAACCCACTGAGCCACCCAGGTGCCCCTGATTTTACTATTTTTATAACACATATCATTTTCTAACATAATATATAATTTACTTGTTCATTATGGGCTACTTACTAAGCTGGAAATTTGATATTTGGGACTTAAGGAGGTTCCAGTTTAAAACAGCTGTGTCTGATTACATGTTTGGCCACTTACTGAAGTGTGACATTAGCATGTAATGACTGAGGTTGGCTTCGTTTGAAATAAGTCCTTGAACACTAAACCTTCTTAATATTTGTTCCTGAAAAGCTAAAGGAATACTTCCCCAGGGATTTGTGTACGGATTGTGTACAGTGGTCGGAGAGGCTGCCACTTTTGGACATAGCTGGGTGGCTTCTGAATGACTGACTGTCTTGCACATAACAACATAAACTCTGGAAAGAATATAAGAAACCATTGCCTGGAAGGCACCGGAAGGTCATCCCCAACAGGATGGAGGGATTGACTGTTGGAAAAAGGAAATACCACTGGGTGAGCTCCTGTTCTTATAGCAGTCCATGATGTTAGTGGCCCAGAGAACTAGAGGACAGATTTCAGAGCCATTAGAGAAGAAGGGAGATTCCCTGGGTGAACAGAACAGAGAGAGCGAGAGAGCCATAAATTCTGCATATAAACTTAACTTAAATCCCTGCTGATCTCTAAACTTAACATGGGTAGTTAGCAGCAAACTCCTAATGGCTCATCCAAAGCAAAAAGAACTGGATTAAAATTTCAGCTGCTGCCCGCTGCAGGGAGGCAAAAATTTGCAGTTGGTTTCAGCCAAATTAACTGTTTGAAAGGCAAACAAACAAAAAATACTCCTCAGAGGAATATAACTCCATCAAGAGTCCAGATAATGTACCATGTATGATTTCCAGGATACAACCCAAATTCTATGACTGAATTTTATGACTGAAAAATGTAAGGTAGGCAACACAAAGTCATTGGATAGATTAAAGATGAAAAATAGTTAATCAATTTAAAGATAAATCAATAGAAATATTCTAACACAAAGAATGGTGATTTTAAAAAACCAGGTGTGGTTTCTCTGGGGATTTGTTTTGTTTGTTTGTTTGTTTGTTTGTATGTTTGAGGGCTGTAGCTAGACCATCTGGAGCCCATTATAGGGACCTTTCAGAACTCACAGTCTGACTCAGGTTGGTGGGTTTACCCACAGGGGCTCTCAGACCACAGCCAGAAGGGGTGGAGCTGGTTCACAGGCCACGTATGATCCACAGCCTCGATGGAGCTCTAGATGCGTATTCCTCAATGCATAGGTAGATGTGATTCCTGAGTCTCTTGGCATATGGTTCTGGTGACAGAAGCAAGCCAATTGGGGCTGTAGCTGAGTCCTCAGGGGTATAGGGTTGTTTCTAGGTCTGTAGCCAGGATCATAGTTGGTGAGTCAGCAACTGGGGTGTGGGCCTGTATTCTCAAAATGGCTCTTCTCAGTCTTAGACTACACCAGGGTTTCAGGATATCCAGTGTGGATCCCAAAGTTCCCTCAAAGGTACTTTGTCCATGGATGGATGCCACATCACTATTGTTCAGAGAGGAGGTAGGACGGGGGGCACCTTATTCTTATATCTTGCTGTCATCACTCTCTGCAACCTTGGTATTTTGATCTAGCCTTTCCTTGGTGTATTAGCTAGGTCCTACCTCAGAAATAGAACCAGTAGGATATGTATATATAGAGAAGGAGGTTTATTATAAGAACTTGACTCATACAATCCTGGAGGATGGTAAGCTCAAATCTTGAGTGTGAGTCAGGAGGCTTGAGACTCAGGAGAGCTGATGGTGCTGATGAAATCTAAAGCAGTTTGATAGAGAATTCCTTCTTGGTCCGGGAAGCTGTTCTTTGGATCTTCAATTGATTGGATGAGGCCCACCCACATTATAGAGGGTTATTAGGTTACTCAATACTCACCAATTTAAATGTTAATCCCATCCAAAAACATCATCCAGGTTGACACATCAAATTAACCACCATATATGACAACCTATATCTTTACCATTTTTAAGAGTCTTGGTGTCACCTAGCTAAGAATATTTGCATTATCCCAAAGTCTGATGGCAGAACAAGGAAAGAAACTATGGGACCAGGTTCTCATCAAATCATAACTCTCTTTTCCCTGATGTTAGTTATACAAAATGACTGTCCTAAGATGGTTATGCCACATTGACAAAATCAAATTGAGATTTAAGATATTATCTGATCAGTTTTTATCAATTTCAGCAGCCTGTTCAGTTAATTAGAGCAGGAAGAAAACCATCTCTTTTCTCAAAGGTATGTCTTTTGGTTTAAATAGTTCATGTCATAGCTTTGCCTGAGAGATAAACCCATTTTTTTAAGCAATAGATCTTGTTAGCTAGATAGCTTCATAATTTTGTAGCTTTAGCTACTGCTTTTAGTGAGAAGAATATTTTTATGGGACAAATTATTCATTCTAGGGTATACAAGGCCAGAATTGAATCTGGTATTTTACTGTGTGAGACCAAAATTTATATGGAAGAGATCTACATTCTATACATACTATGCAAGTTTTTTTTCCTTTGTAATCTTCAAAAAGCTTGCTCCCCTATCCCCTTAAGTAACATGCTTGGGTTTGAGATGGGTTAATGCAATGAAAGGTGTACTTTCTTTTATGAGAACATCTGACACACTCACTCAGAGTGGCCAAATGCTGATGTGTTATTGACATTGCCATGGAGCAGTATAATCAGACTCATTTATCAGTTTTTGCTCAGGAGGACCTGGAAGTGAGCTAATTTAGAGATTGAATTATCTCTGGCCCTCAGAGCCAGATGGCAAGTTCCTGTGAAGGTGAGAAATATTGCTTCCAAGCATTATTGGAAAGTAATCTCCACACCTGCCACAGCCTGTAGAGCAGACTGATAAAAACAGAACATTCTACATCCCTCCCACCAACCCATGGCCCCAAACAAACACTCTACAGCCAGAATCAACTTCAGCATGAAATGCAGAAGTTATCAGTCCCTTTGCTTACAAGTCCCATTTGACCCAAACTCTCTCAAATACTGACTCTATATTTTCAAATAGAAAACTTGGGTTAGCTATCACTTTCCATCCAGGTGCTTAAGTAAGCCTTTTCTTCTTTTCGTTATGAAACAGCATGGTCAAAGGCAGGAAAGAATGAAGAAAGGGGAAAACACTCATGTGTTGGTTTACGGGAGTATTATTAAAGAGAAGGAATTACTTTGCTTCAAAGGAAGAGATTTAAAATACCTGTATAATGTTTCTAAAAGGGATAATGAAAGGTTTGACCAGAGTTCTACTTCTTGCACTGATGTTTTTTGACCTGTGTGTGCATATTCAAACACACACACAAACACACAGACATCTTTGTAATATGTGGTTTCTATATATCTTGCCTGCCCCTTGGGGTTATTGAAGAGTGATTCATTCATTTTCTCACTTAATAACTATGTTTTATGGGAGGGATGAAAACATGCAGAAGGCATGGTCTAGTTTCTGAAGGACTTCATCTTGGGAAAAGGATTAAATCATGTAATAATATGGGTGGTAACTCATATTACTTTTAAAAGTTCATATTGCACTAATATGTTTTCTTAATTGGAGGCATTTTATTTTCATCTAGAAATGCCAAATATGGGCATGTTCAGAATTATTAGACCCAGATGGTTTATAATAACATGTTGAGTTGACATTTTCAGAGTTTTTCATTGTTCTGTCCACAATATCTTATATTTTTAACATGAATGTTTCTTATTATGTTCCTTTGGCTGTTTGAAATTAATAACAAAAACTTGCTAGAGGCATGGGAGAACATGGGCTTTCAACCTAGCCAGACCTACCACTGACTCTTGATTTTACCAGTGAGTCACTGGGTGACCTTGGGAATGTCACATGAACTCTCTGACCTTTACTGTCCTCATCTATTAAATGGGGAGAACAATCTTTAAGTTTTAAAGTGTTTTTTTAATAAGAGTTATCTGTGATTCTGTATTTTGAAAGCACCTCAGAGGGTATGTAGGTCTATAAATGGCAAAAATAAATGGTGGTCTGATTTTGTTTCATATAAAACCTGATTATTATAATATAACAAATCAGTTGAAGACCTCAAAGTCATACCTTTCCAAACCCAGCTCTAGGGAATCATTTCAAGAAGGCCTTAAATTATTTTTTAAGATTTATTTATTTATTTGAGAAAGAGAGAGAGTGAGTGAACAGGGAAAGAGGCAGAGGGAGAGGGAGAGAATCTTAAGCAGACCCCTGCTGAGGGAGAAGTCCGATGTAGCACTCAATCCCAGGGCCCCAAGATCATGACCTAAGCTGAAATCAGAATCAGATGCTTAACAGATGCAACTGAACCACCCAAGTGCCCCTTAAAATTTTTTTTTGATACAAATTTTAGTCAGTTAACGTATAGTCAATATTGGGTCTCAAAATTTTTAAAAAGCTATGAATGCTGTAAGAGATTTTTAACCCACTGAGCCACCCAGGCGCCCCGCTGTAAGAGATTTCTGTCATAATAAATAAAGACGTCTATAAAGTCATTCATATGACATCCTTCTCAGCCTGGGAGGGCAAAACGAAATGTTAAATCCAACAAGGGGATGAGGACTTCAGGCTGCTGCAATTTTTTTTTCCTTCCAAGAGGGATAGCTCTTAATCAGAGTGTATTCTCCATTCAAAATAATCTGTGAAGACTGGCATGAAAATGCAGATTCCTAATTGAACAAAGACAATTATTTCCAGATTGAAGTACAGTGGTGAATAGCTCTGTGCTCCAATTATCGTCAGACTTTTATTTCAAATGGGAGGCTGAAATCACAGATGAGTTAGCCTTAATTGGGAGAAATGGCTGCAATTGTACTTTTAATACCCGACTGTAACATCGTCTATGTAGGTCACCTTTTCTCATGGATACATGACAGTGCCCTGTTTATGTCCATTTGGGACAGCAAGCCATAATGGCAAAAGGGATAGCCTTCTCTCAAACAAAGGTAAAAGCACACAGAAGTTACTCAGAGCCAGAAAACAGTAAAGCTTTTAAATAAAGGAATTGAAGAGTACGTTATTATAGCTATATATAAGATCACAAATTAATGTGAAAACCTAACTCAAGATAGTGGTTCAAGCAACATTTTCCTTGATCCTGACAATTCTTTCATAATATTTCCACAGAAAAACTATCTGAAGGTAGCCCTGCTCTTGAATATATGCCCCCACCCCTGACCCTGCCCAAAATCAGGACAAGTCTAACAGATGAAAAAGAGACAATTGAAACAAAACAAAACAAAACAAAACTGAAATAAGAAGGATATAAAACTCCGTGCTTCTCAAACAATCTGTATGCACTAAAAAGGTGTCCACTGAATGGCTGAGTTGGAAATGGTGATGGGCTGGGAGAGGTGAAGGCATAGAAACTCCTTGTGATGATTCCTCCCCTCAGGTTCTTCTTTCCTTCCAGCTGGGAACCCTAGACAAGGACATGTGCAGCCACATCACCAATATGATGAATCCTTTGCATTTGTGTAGATATTCCCAGTTTTCAAAGGGATTTCACAAGCTGCATTTCAATTGATTCTCACCCCTCCAAGCTAGGTGTGGTGGACATCATCTCATTACATGAATGAAGAAACAGGCCCAGATCCTTGCTTAGGGTTACAGAACGAATGAGCGTGGAGCTGGGATTAGGACCCAATCTTCGATTAATGCTAACTAACCCAGGATATAACGTGTCACTGGAGGAATTGCAAATGACTTCAACAACTTAGCCTGGGGACCACAACATGCCACTATTTATGGAATCAGAGAAACAACAATAAAAACACCTGGGCTGTCTGTTGCCTTAATTTCACTAGCATTTATAATTAGCAAGATATTTATTGTGATCTCCCTTTTGCAGATGTGACAACTGGGACAAACAAAGGATAAGTGACTCTTCCAAATTTGTACATTATTGAAGTGCTAGAGCTAGACCTAAACCCGGACACACTGATCCAGGTTTTTACCTCCATCCTTTCTGCTGCTGTTCACAGAATTTATTCATTCATTCAACAAAAGTCACAGCATCATGGAGAAAGGGGAACCCTCCTACACTGTTGGTGTGAATGCAAGCCACTCTGGAAAACAGCATGGAGGTTCCTCAAAAAGTTGAAAATAGAGCTACCTTATGACCCAGCAATTGCACTACTGGGTATTTACCCTAAAGATGCAAACGTAGTGATCCGAAGGGGCACGTGCACCCGAATGTTTATAGCAGCGATGTCAAATAGTCAGACAATAGTCAAACTATGGAAAGAACCTAGATGTCCATCAACAGATGAATGGATAAAGAAGATGTGGTATATATACGCAATGGAATACTATGCAGCCATCAAAAGAAATAAAATTTTGCCATTTGCGACAACATGGATGAAGCTAGAGGGTATTATGCTTAACGAAATAAGTCAATTGGAGAAAGACAACTATCATGTGATCTCCCTGATATGAGGAAGTGGAGATCCAACAGGGGTGGGGGATAAGGGGGTAGGAAAAGAATAAATGAAACAAGATGGGATCGGGAGGGAGACAAACCAAAAGAGACTCTTAATGTCATAAAACAAACTGAGGGGAGTGGCGGGGGGAGGTGGGTTGGGAGAGGGTGGTGGGGTTACATTATATGTTTAAATAAAAATAAAAATTTTAAGAAAATTATTGTAAGAAAACATGGGAGAAAGCTACTTAAAAAAAATAAAAAATTTTTAAAAAGTCACAGCATCAGACAAAATAGAGCAAAATCCCTGCCCAATAGAGCCTACATTCTAGTAAGAAAGACAGACAATATACAAAATAAGTTAAAAATACTGTGTATTTGATGATGGTGAGTGCCTTAAAGAAAAATAAAGCTGGAAAGGATTTGCTGGGGACAGAGAAGATCCAGCTTTAGGTTGGGTGGTCCAAGGAGGCGCTTCTGAAAGGTGGCATTGGAGCAAAGACCTGAAGACGGTGAGGGAGTGAATCTGCAGGTGTCTGCATTTAAAGCAGAGTAGCAGCAAGCAGTCCTGAGCTTATGCTTGCCTGGCTTGTTCAAGGAATAGCACAAAAGCTAATGTGGCTGGAGCTGAGCTGGCAAGGAGCAAAGTAATAAGGGAGGAGGCCCTGGGAGGTCAAATAGAGCTGGGCCTCAGGCCGACATGAAGTCTTTTCTGAGTGACATGGAAGCTTGTGGAGGGTTTTGAGTAAAGGATATCATCAACTGAGGTGTCAAAAAATAATTAGCTCCAGGTCTGTGCTGGAAATAAATTGAGCCAAGGTCCAGGACAGAAGCAGGAACATCAATGAGGAGACAAATAGTCAAATAGGCAAAAGATGGCAATTGGTTTAGGTTAGGGAGATGGTGAGAAATGGTCAGAAAGGTGAGAAATAAGTCTAAGCCCTACCCCTATTGCTGCCTCTTGGTTGCTAAGTGTCTTGGAGATACTCAGTGGGAAAAAGCCCTTGCAGTGAAGTGCTGGGGCCAGCAAGAGTGGGAGTAGGTACTCCGATCTTTCTTCAGGAGAGAACCTGCTGTGAGGAGGGGAGTTAGCTGAGAGCCCTCAGCTGCTGAGCCTTCATGATCCACTGTGGCAGCTTGCTCACTGGGGCCGCATTGTCCCTGGGCTGCTCCCGGGGTTCCAGGGATGGAACCCAGCAGAGGCAAAGGAGCCAAATTCCTGCCTAAGCCAGCCTCGTCTCACAGACAATCTTTGCTCTGGGTGGATACTTCCGCAGGGCTGCACTGCAGTCCAAGGCTCTTCCTGCCTATTTTCCTTCCTTTCCTCTTTCCTTTCATAGACATCACCCCTGCACTGCAGTCTGAAGTTCTTCCCACCTACTCCAGTTCCCTCTCCCCTATATCCTTCATAGGTATTTTCCCCTGCCCTCACAATTAACCTCTTGCACTCTATTTTTTTAAGATTTTATTTTAGCAAGAGAGAGAGAGAGTGGGGAGAAGGGAGGAGGGAGAGGAAGAGAAACTCAAGCAGGCTCTATGCTGAGCACAGAGCTTAGTGGGGTCTCGATCCCAGAACCCTGAGATCATGACTTCAACTGAAACCAAGAGCCAGATGCTTAACCAACTGAGCCACCCAGGTGCTCCTCTCTTGCACTTCTCTTGCACAAGTTCCACTTGGCATCTGCTTCTCAGAAGACCCAAATTGACATTCATGACCTCTCTTATCAGCCCTAAATTTTGGTAGTTCTGTCTTTCTGCTGAGGTTCTTGGAGCCCCAAATATTATCTAATTGTTTGTTCTAGCCAATAACATATATGATATGACTAATAATAATTATGAATATAAACTGAGCTCTTATTATGTGCCAAAAACTGTGCTACATGTTTTACATGGAATATATATTCTTAATCTTTATTACAACCCAGTGAGGAATGTATTATTTTCAATATGAGAAACTTTGTTTGGAAAGGGTAATTGATTTACCCAAATTCAAACAAAGGGTAAATGAAAGAGTTGCTATTGAATTTGATCAGCTTAGGTATAGAATCTAAACTCCTGCTACTGTATCAATCTCAGGACCAGGTCTTCTCACTGTTCTGACCCTTTGGCTTCATGCTTCTTGGTTACTTGATGTCAGTCTCCAAATATCAACAAAAGATCTTGACCAAACTTGTCCTTGGTACTCAGCCAGAAATCAGGGTACCCAACCTTATGGTTAGACTTCCAGCCAACTTCCCAGGGTCACACAGTTTTACTTCACCGGAAGAGAACTATTCTCATTTTTCTGCAAATATTAGTCTGATGCCTGGCTAGTATCTTTGTTACCATATTTCATCATTAGTCTTTTGCTAATTTTAATTAACAACCATTTTATAAACTATCATGGGGTATGGGAAGAAGCACTAAATTAAGATCAGAAGACCTGAGTTCTGGTCCCAATTCTAACACTAAGATAGTTCAAGATGTTTTTAGTCGCAAATCACAAAACTCCACCTGAACTAGCCAAAGCAAAGAAAGATTTGTAGTCCAAACAGGAAAGTTCAAAATGTGGTTCTAAATTCATACATGACTATCCAGGGATTGAAATAACAGCATTAGGACTCTGTCTCTCAGTGCATCAGTCACCTCAGTCTGCCACTGTTTGGCTTTGTTCTTGATAGATCCATTTTATATGACAGTAAACATGGCTCTCCTTAATTTCATGCTACATTTTCCTTAACACTGCTGATCACAAAAGAAGTGAGACTGTCTGTCAGTGTTCATACAAATCCCCAAATAAGAACTTGATTTGGGGCGCCTGGGTGGCTCAGTGGGTTAAAGCCGCTGCTTTCGTCTTGGGTCATGATCCCAGGGTCCTAGGATAGAGCCCCGCATGGGGCTCTCTGCTCTGCAGGGAGCCTGCTTCCCTTCCTCTCTCTCTCTGCCTGCCTCTCTGCCTGCTTGTGATCTTTGTCAAATAAATAAATAAAATCTTTAAAAAAAAAAAAAAGAACTTGATTTGTCTTGTTTGAGAAGGTGCTTAACAATGAACCAGTCATTGAGTCTAGGATGATGATCTATTTCCATGGACCAGCCTGAGTCATAAGTGCATCTTTACAGTGGGGAATGAGGGACCAAGTGGTGAGGCAATCTGTCAGTGGGAAGCATTTCTTTCTGTAATAGAAGTGAAAAGGATGCTGGGCAAGTAAATGTGACAAGTCTATACAACAAGCGCCAATATATATAATATAATATATAATATACATGCATGCTCCCCCTCAAGACAGGAAACACCAAAACTCATCTATTTGCTACATCCAGCTCAAAGTCCCAAACTTCTGGGTGATATGGTCCAGATATAAAACTAAAACTAAGTTATCTGATCCCATGTCTGTCTTCCCTTACCACATACATACATACAAAACACTCAGTATGCAATGATAAAGTAGGGACAGGGTACTTGCAACGAAGAGCCTTCATTCAAGACAGAGAGATATGGTAAGTCAGCAGTCTCTACTCTTCATCTGTGATGGAACCCTTGAGCAGGTACTGGCAGAAGTTCTTTGATTTGATCAGTCCTAGGATCTATCTGCTCTTAGCCAGGTCTAAGTGTCAGTAACCAAACCCAAAGACTTTTTCTAGCCAAGTCCTTAAAGCCTGCTTTATTTATTTGTATCACCTCTCTCTTCCTCTCAGGTTAACATTGGCCAACTGGAGGCCATAGCAAACAATAACTGTGGCTAGGAAGCCAGCACAGTCTGAATTCTGCTATAAACCCAAGTCCTTTAAGCTAACTGCAAAATCTCTGGTGTCTTTTTTCATTTAACATCTTTCTGTTATTTCCTGCCATTTAGGATCAAGAAGTAGATGACATTTCATTTCTATGAGGCTTTCTATTTCTAGGTCCTTTCTCTGTTTTCTTTCTTTTCTTTAAAATTCTTGCCTGAGCACATCTCTTTCTTGGAGTCCTTAGAATACTTCCAGAATCCACTAACACACATTAACACCTGGCTCTTCCAAATTATTTTTTTTATTATTATTATTTGTTTATTTATCTATTTGATAGACAGAGATCACAAGTAAGCAGAGAGGCAGAGAGAGAGAGAGGAGGAAGCAGGCTGTCCACAGAGCAGAGAGCCCGATGCAGGGCTTGATCCCAGGACCCTGGGATCATGACCCGAGCTGAAGGCAGTGGCTTTAACCCACTGAACCACCCAGGCGCCCCCCAAATTCTTTACCTAAAGATACAGACTCCAAAACTATTTCTTCTGCCTTCCAATTGTTGTAGGCAACAGTTTAATCAAATATTTTTCTATAACATTCAGGGTCTCTGGAAGCTCAGTTTTCTTACCATCTGACAACCAAATACGAAGCCATTGCCATATATTTTAGATTTTGATTACAATATGACACCACTTCAAGTTTTAGTAGGATGAGCTAAATTGTTATGAACAATACATCTAAAATAAATATAGAGATTTGTTTCTTATTTATGTACCAGTCAGGGGGGTCAATATTCCTAGTTTTTAGGTGATTCTCCTCCATATAGTCATTCAGGGACCTAGGCTCTTTACATTACTTTGGTCTTTTAGATCCGTCAACCCTTGAAGCTCTGCTATCATCTTTGTTCAGACAACAGAATGGGTAAAAAGAGCATAAAGGACCTGTGCACTTCTTAAAAACTTTGGCTCAGATATGGCATATATCATTTTAACTCACATTCCATTGACTAGAATTTAGTCATTAGGACTCATCTAACTGCAAAAGAAACTGGAAAATGTAGTCTAGTTATATGGCCAGGAATAAAAGGAAACAGATTATTGATAAACAACTAGGAGTCTCTGTTGTGCTAAGTAAAGGAAAATTGTGTCTAAAGGGGAGTGTTCAACTATGCTAATTGAAGCTCAGGGACTACAGATATACATAGATATATTTAGTCATTCAGATGACCAAAATATATTTCTAATATATATTTGGTCAACATCCACAGATCCTGGCTTATAGCTTCCAAATCCCTTGGAATTTCCTGAGCAATAAAAATAACAGAAGTATCTTTTTTTTATAATATTTGGTCTCTTGTCCTCAGTTTATGGCTTCATTTTATAGTTCTGTTTATGACTTCAGAGCCATAAGGGTAAAACAGGTATCTTGTTATTCATAACAAGACCTTTCCCACTGCAACTGGGTTTATGATGATGAGATTAACTTTGGAAAGCACCTAAGGATGGAGACTGGTTGCCTGGGGAACCAACCATGATTAGAGTGTTGGAACTTTCAATCCCACCCCCTTATTTCTGGGGAGGGGAGTGCGGCTAAAGGTTGAGTCAAACACCAATAGCCAATGAGTTAATCAGTCATGCATCTGTAATGAAGCCTTTCATGAAACCCCAAAAGGATAGGCTTGGAGAGCTCTTGGTCTGTGGACATATGGAGATATTGGGGAAAATGGCATGTCTGGTGAGGGCATGGAAGAGGAGTGACCTATGCATCTCTGCCATCTTGATGTTTTTGAGTTATATCTTTGTACAATAAACTGGTGATCTATTAAGTTAAATATTTCTTTGAATTCTGTGAGCTGCTCTAGTGGGGTCATTGGAACCTCTAATCTATATGGCCAGTCAGAAGCACAGGCTTGTGATTGGTATCTAAAGTTGGGGTGGGGCTGAGGCAGCCTTGTAGAAATGAGCCCTTAACCTATAGACTCTGATGCTATATCCAGGTAGATAATGTCAGAATTGAGTTGATTTGTACCCAGCTGGTCTCAAAGCACTGCTTGTTGTAGGTGTGGGGACCCCCCACCCTGTGATACCAACTAAATTGGGGTCTAGAAACCCAATTTAGTTGGTATCAGTGAAGTGTGATTTGCTAGAAAGGCTCACAGGAACTTGTGGTTTGTGAAGAAAGGATCAAAGGATGGAGAATGAGGAAATCTGGGATTCTTGGGTGAACACATGGTCACCCATGGTAGAGTAGCAACTGTGCTACCATCAATTGCTAAAGGCAGGAGTTACCAGTGAAATTTACAGATGGATCCACCTCCTGGGGAGCTGTTTTTCTTGATACATGAAGAAATGAAAACTAATGAGAAAAAGGCAAATATTCTATCCCTTGGTTCCCATTATCTGTAATAGCTAAATTAAAAGTAAAAGAGAAAGCTCCCTTGGACCTTGAGGCAGGACCAAGCTCAGATTTCAATGAGTCTGAGCTTTGGCCACTAGCTTCAAAACTGCTGCCCAAAGGAAAAAGTATGCAGGGACAACAGAAAATATCTCTAAGATCTCTGGTTACCAAGAAGGTAGTGGGGTGGGCAAAGGGCAAAACCAAGAAACTATTGAAACCAGAACTTGTAGAATGAAGGAGTTGTTCTATTTTGAGGATTGGTAACATTAGCTTCCTGAAGAACTTTTACTGAAAAGTATTGATTCTGAGAGTAACTGACCTGAAGGTTGTATCTTTAGTTTTGAATGCTGTCCTCAGTTTTGAGTGGAAGAGCATGTTTGGGTTAATGCAAGACCCACAGTTCACTGTGGAAAAATCACAGATAGCTATATGTGGTGCAGACACACAGGAGGTTGTTTCTGAAGGAACAGCCAGTCGGATGGACTGGCTAAAAGCTACTGTAAGGTTTGTTTATCCTGAGAAGGGAGACTGTTTTTCTCCCCCTTGAATGCCAAGTGGAACACACCTGATAGAGCAGCTGATATGCTTCATACGCCAGTCATGTGGGACTGGCTTTATAATGACCAGGATATTCACCCACTGAATATGCCTGCAACCCAGGGTATGTGAATGCCCCTTTCACAGGGGCAGCCCATATAACCTTACTTTTGCAAAACCAAAAAACTATTCAGAAAGCCTTAACAAATCCTGTACCTCAGCTTCCCCTCCAGAGTCTTGCAGATGCTAATGAAAACATTAGGTTAATTAACAAGAGAATGGGGAGCAATTTGAGGGGAAAGTCAGGGAACTCTTCCCAAGAAGGTAGAGGCTTTTAAAATGTTATTAAAAAATAAAGGTAGGGGCGCCTGGGTGGCTCAGTGGGTTAAAGCCTCTGCCTTCGGCTCAGGTCATGATCCCAGGGTCCTGGGATCCAGCCCCACATCAGGCTCTCTGCTCAGCGGGGAGCCTGCTTCCCCATGTCTATGCCTGCCTCTCTGCCTACTTGTGATCTCTGTCAAGTGAATAAATTTTTTTAAAAAATCTTAAAAAAAAAATAAAGGTAAATAGGGTCACCTGGGGTTAAAGCCAGTGGGTTAAAGCCTCTGCCTTCCATTGGGGTCATGATCCCAGGGTCCTGGGATCGAGCCCTGCATCCGGCTCTCTGCTCAGCAGGGAGCTTGCTTCCTCCTCTCTCTGTCTACCTCACTGCCTACTTGTGATCTCTGTCTGTTAAATAAATTTTAAAAATTAAAAAAAATAAAGGTAAATAAATCAAATATTGATAGGATTGAAACAAAGAGGAAACAGAAATGTGAATCACAGAACTCATCCCAGCAGGGTGGAAATCTTTAGATGGTTAAGAAATGGGATGAATAAAATAGACACTGATGGGGTTAAAATAAAGGTTTAAATTCAGCACTACATAAGGTTAGGAGTCCCAAAAGGACGTTATACAGATTTGCTAACCTTACAAGGTCCCCAGCAAGTCCTCTCTTTGTTTAAAAGCCAGAAAGGAGAGATTACTATGAAAATCACGTCAGCAAGTGGGCAGGTTAACCAAATTAAAGATGGACAGAAAGGTTAGGGTCCCTCAGCTCACCCTCTCATTGGGACCAAGGTTTTTTGCACAAGAGTGAGTAAAATGGTCAGGGGGTGGAGAAGTTTCTGGGGCTCCTTCATATGAGAGTCCCTTGAATTGTGGTAACAAAACCCACTGGTTAGAAAAGTTTCAAAATGGAACTGGCTGAATTCCTACAGGAATGTCACTCTGCCTGTTTCAAGGGCTTGTCAATGGGACTTGTCAGCAGCTAAGTAAATAGCTATAAGGAAATTTAACAATATTTCTCCTGTCTTTTCCCATATCAGAGTACACTTTATAGCCCCATAATGTCAGGCAATGGACACAGATATTCTTCTTAGAGTACTAGTTCACTAGAGAATTGAAATGGGAAATTGAAATATTGGTTGTCTTAAGTGGGGGGGGGGGGATAAAGACATGAAGGACTAGCTTACATGCCTTTATGCACACACTATGAGTGTCTCCACTGGATAGATTTCCATATTTTTCTGATGGATCTTGGGAAGGGGGTATGGGAAAAGTGCTGATATACTTTCTCTCTCATATCACTTCAACTTTTTCCCCCTACCTAATGCAGTGGTCATGGAACCAGGGCTGCAAGGACGAGGGCTGTAAACAGGGATGATTCCTAAGCAAGAAACTGTGACTATATATTTTTTAAATTCAATTAGTCAATATATAGTACTTCATTTGTTTCAGATGTAGAGTTCAGTAACGCATTAGTTGTGTGTAACACCCAGTGCTCATCATATCATGTGCCCTCCTTAATGCCCATCACCCAGTTACCCCAGCCTCTCTTTGCATCTCCTCTCCAGCAACCCTCAGTTTGTTTCCTCCCCTGTGATCCTCTGCACTATTCCTTTTATTCCACATATGAGTGACTATGTTTTTAGCCTTTATGTCAGAATTCCTAAGAGCTGGCAGGATGTGCCTTCACTTCCTGAGGCAGAGGTGAGGTTAACAGTGAATGCAACCTTATTGCCCCATGGTAAAGATAGCCTTCTAGTCTTGCTCCCATGTAACCTGATCCTGTCTGAATAGAAGTGGATGAGGCAGAGGCACTTGCTAGACTAGAACTACTGCCTGTGATCTAGACCAGCACAATGACCAAACCTAATGTCCCTTTCAAAAGTGGAAGAGTTTGGGCACAAAAGTAGAGAAGGAAAAGAGCAGCGAAATAAATGGGTAATATAATGAGGGAAATCCATTATTAAGGTAACAGCTTGAAAGAGGCTCAGAGCAAGAGATGATGTCTCTTGGCTCAGTTATACCAGATCCCTGAAATGGTGAAGCCATTTTTGCCAAGACCACTCCTGTTTTTAGAATCTGACAAGATCAGATGTAAGGCTGTCAGCCTAACTTAAGTGCACCTTGGACTCATACTCATATGGTGTGATGAACTAGATAGTTTTTAATAACTGAATGAGACTCTAATAATGTGCTAGTATGATTGCTTTTGCTATAAGGGATCAACAGATGGACTATAATATTGTAATTTATTATAAAAAATATATATATTTGGTCTTGGCCCATGTTTCTGGCACATGGTTCTCAAAACCCTAGGGATTTCCTGAATGTTTGCAGTGATAAATGTGTCTCTTGTTATGTTAATTAGGTGACTTTGGGAAAGCACCTCAGGATGGGAGATGGTTGCCAGACATGTGACTAGAGGGTTGGAACTTTCAGTCCCACTCTCTGGACTCTGTTGAGGAGAGAAAGGCTGGAGATGCAGTTGTCACCAATGGCCAATGATTTAGTCAGCCATGCCTATGCAATGAAGCCTCTATAAAAATCTAAAAGGCTGGGGATTTGGAGAGCTGCCGGCATGGTAAACACATGAAGATCTGGGAAACTGGTGCATTCAGAGAGACATGGAAATTCTGCCTCTCCCCATACCCCTCTCATGCATCTCTTCCATCTGTCTGTTCTGAGCTTTTATAGTAAATGGGTAGTTTAGTGAGTAAATGTGTTTTCTGAATTCTGTGATCTGCTCTCAAAAATTAACTGAACCCAAGGAGGGGGTCCTGGGAAACTTGGATTTAAAGCCAGTTGGTCAGAAGTAGGGGTAACAACCTGAACTCTTGACTAGCATCTGAAGTTTGAGGAGGGTGTTGTCAGAAACCCCAATCTACAGCACAAGTGATAACCTGGGTTGGCAACTAGCATCTGAAGTTTGTGTATAGGGAGAGCAGTCTTGCAAGAATCTGGCGCAATGCCTGGGTAAATAGTGTCAGAATTGAGTTGATTTATAGGACACTCAGCTAGTATCAGAGCATTGCTTATTGTATATATGGGGAATGCCCACCCCAAAATTGAAACTGGTCAGAACATCTTTAGGGACCAGATAAGTTAAGAGCTGATATATAACCGATTTAGATAGTGGTAATTTGAAGGTGAATTTCTGTGAAAATAACAAGATACTAGCTGGCTTGCCCAAAACTGGTAAATAAGGAAGCAATGGAGGCCTCAAATGTAGTCATCCCTTTCAAGTCCCATGGATAAGAACAGCAGGAAAAAGCTGGATACAATGAGGTGGGGGGAGACAGGATTTTCATTTTTTTTTTAACTGAAAGAACTCAAGTATGTATAAACATTGATAGAGAAGCTACCAACAGAGAAGGAGATATCTGTAATTCAGCCAAAAAAAAA